>LUCG01255590.1:0-11065 GCA_001633085.1 Carthamus tinctorius | reverse complement strand
TCGTAAGGCTTGAGGCTTGGCCTCGCCGCCACGCCACGCCTCACGCCATTTAGAACCTTGGTATTATCCATTAGAGATGTCGTAGTTCATGATCAACATTTTGCATGCTTTAGTTCAAAACGCTAAAGACTTGCAAGTGAAAACAAAAGTTGAATTTGTCCACAACATATATATTTAATTATCACACAAACTAAACCATGAAAATAGCACATTTACAAAATAGTGATAGTAAGACACCATATATTTATTAAATTTGGTGAAAACATGGAAGAAAGTTGAGTTATGAGATTAATTAGGAGGAGCTTCTAGGCGTATATAATCATACATGATACCTTGAAAGGGACTTTGATTCCTGGGTTGTTTTAGATAAATAGTGTTTTCTCCTTCGACTAACAAAGCCCCCGAAACGTCAATGTTGTATAGCCAATATAGCCCGTGAATCCCGTGTCTTGCAATTGCGTTATCACGTCCTATCAAACCCGTTGTAAACAACGGACGAGCTTTGTTTGGATCGTTTACCCGAACCTACAAAAAGGACAATATAATATTAAATGTCACTAAAAACCCAAACAAATAAACACATCCAAAAACATCTCCACAATTGTAGAATATGGAGATTTTGAGCTAATATTTTGCCCCAACAGCTTCCCCATAAATATGGAGATAACCCAAAAATGATTACCAAGTGAAGAGCGGAAACTTTGAAAATAACTATTTAAGGAGAGATAATATTTTAATATTATAATGAATATTGGATTCTCTAAAATAGGGAATCGATGAATGTAATTCTTTTTGGGAGTTTGATTTTTGGTTCTCCATTGTGGGGAACCTGTTCCTTGAATCCAATGACAACAAGTACGTCTAAGGAAAAACTCTAGTTTGTCTGGAGATTTGTACCTGTACTTCCGCAAGACTTGCACCAGCTAGTGCCATTCGTAACTTATAAATAGCACCACGCTGGACATTCCCAACTTTGAACTTTATTTGCCATGTCGTTCCTTCATATGAATTGTCTTCTTTTTTCCTTCACCAAATCGTAAAATAATACAATAGTTGTCAATCAATTATTTTTTGACCCTTGATCCACCATTAGATTTTTATATTTCAAATGTGGTCCTTGTGATTTTTCTTGATTTTGGTCCTCACAAAATTCTTATTGCAAAAACCCCAGTGATATGCAAAAAATGCTTGATTTTGGTCCCTCCCACTAACGGAAGTTAATTTTCCTCCATTAGTGGAAGGGACCAAAACCAAACATTTTTGCATACGATAGGGGCTTTCTTGCAATAAAGAATTTATAAGGACCAAAACCAAGAAAAGCAACAAACCACAGGAACCAAAATTGCAATTTACTCTTTAATCAATATAACTTGACAACTTGGCATCCACGTCATCAAATGTTACATTATTAACAATTCAGGTCAAAATGGGTACGATATTATAAAACTCAAAACTTCGTAACACTGATTGATAAAAGAAAAAGTTCTTTTGTCACACTATATATATATTAAATCAAACTTCGTTGCATTTTGCCTGTTGGAAAGCAAAGCTAGTTTGTACATAAAGCAATGCTGTTGGAGCTGTACCTTGGAACTTGAGCATAGAACCAATCTTTGCGATAATCACTCTCTCCAACAGTGAAAACCAGGTCACCACAAGGGTACAACTCTCCATACCTTTCCCATAAGCCATACTGCCTAAAGTTGCTGATAGAAAGCAAGATAAACCAATAACATTAGAAGAGAACTACCAAGAAGATATAACTTTCTCGAATACGTTTTTTTGGCAGTATAATCATTCTAAAGGTGCATGTTGTTCCCTTGTTTGGTTTATTTGGAGACAAGAGTTAAACTATTCTGAAACAAGTTATTATGAATCTAGCAGATTGATAAAGTGAAAACCAAACCTCTTGGGATTATTAACAAAAAGTTGATTCAGGTATCTGGGGTTAGGCTCCGGGACATAGAACTCTGCAGCAGATCGATCTGGGATCCCTATTTCCCACAACGTAGGACCGTCTCTTGGAGGCTCATAAACAAGATTGCCCACGATAATATCACAGCCTACAAGTTAAAACAAATTTCCACTCAGATGAAAAGAACGGTTCCAGAAAACTGTTAGAAGACATAAATTTTGCTTTTCTGATTGAAACCTGGAGTGATGGTAATGGGAACATGATATCGGTAGTCTCCAAGAAATCCAGGGACCCAAGCGAACAAATTATATTCTCCAGCTCTCACATTGTTAATGGAAAAATCTCCACTGCAATTTGCTTCAGTCCAGAACTGGTAGTCCTGCTTGACATAACCCATTCAATTGCAATCTAGACATTCCTTGCGGATTTGGTCATCCAACATTAAGACAAGAAGTTGGACTAACAAACCAACTTCTAACGCCATTTGATATGTATGTATTTTCATAAGCATTTGATGATTACATTGAACCTCGGAAATAATAATTATATAAACAATGAAAATTGTTCTTTAATGAAATTATATGGATATTGGATTTAAAATTATAGGCATCTAAAAGGAGAAGTCAATATGCAAATCTCGCTCAGGAAGGAAATGTGATTATTCAATTTCTCCCAAGGAGCTTCCCAAATATTAGAAATATAAACCGCTTAATGTAGGGATGGTTTAATTAGTGGAATATAGCACAATAAGGGCCTATTTTTTAGCAGCTTAATGAGCTTAATGAGCCTCATATCATATTTGGTCAGCTATACATGACGGTTTGGTAGTGACTTAATGCTTATGCAGTAAGCTTTTAGGAGGGAACTTTATGCATAAAGCCAAGTTTTTCCATACCTATCACTCTCAATTAAAAAAACCAGTTCCTTCCATTTATGAAAAGACCCTTCCAAACAAAAACTTCTCAATCTATACAGAAAAATTAATCCACACAGACAACTTCATCCATACAGGCCTTAATGGAAAACCAACCAAACAGCCCCTAAGCAGTGTTTATGGAAGCTTTATCCTGGCACACTTTACAAGTAGAAGCCACTGAATGGAAGTACAAGAGGAGATGCAATTGTGTGGGATTGCCACAAATGCTGTTACACATAAACGTGCTTGTGTGGGAAAAGTGGGGTTAGTTGATGCATCACCTTGCATTCTCTTTGCCATGATCCAACATCTCCAGGTGGAGCTAACCCAACATATGCACCATTTGCTGGCATGTCATCACTGTGAACGTATCTGAAACAAGGACAATTTTTTAGTCTTGATTTATTATTAGAAAGCCAAAAGGAAACAATTAAAGAAACCATGTAACGAGTCCAAAAAGTGAGTTACCTGTCCCGAACAAGTAATCTGCCCCTAACATTTCCTCGTTGATGTGATTTTGGGAAATCCTCAGATGCTGGAAAGCTATAAGGCCAACTCTGGACCTCAACCACCATCTGGTATAATTGAAAATGATTCAGATTTTAATGATGGCATATAATAAAGATTGACATATTATATATTCCTAAAATTATTTTTGCCTCAGTGTCTCCTAGACAACCTGTCTTTTTGCATCATCCCAAAGTGTAAGAGGATCTTGCCCACACATTGTTGAATTTAGGTAGATAAAAACTGGCCCAAAGACCTTCTTCCATGGCTCACCCTGTCCAAACTTTGGGACTAGATCATCCCCAGCATAATGAGCACCAACAAAAACCTGGTAATTGTATCATTTGTTTTATTAACATGACAAGTTTACAAGAGTTTGAATGCATATACACATACAATGGTTCTTTACTATGAGTATATGAACACTGACAACATGGTAGAAGTCACTTACAGCTAGGCAAGTGGGGCCCACGTGAGAACACAGGTTCTGCTTGAGAGGCCCACCAGTCCTGAACTCATCGCTGGGTGTAATTTGCCAAAATCCAACTGGAGGGTCATTGGATATCCACCCATGTACCATCAGATCTCTGTTCTCACAAGTATATTGATACTTGTCATCCACCTACACAAGAACCAAAAGGCAGAACCAATCAGAACATAACAACTAATTAACTGTTTCACAAGATTACTGGGTCACTTCTGGCTAAATTTCTCGCTTAATACACAAAAGCAAAAAAGAGAAATAAACTTGAAGTGTAAGTGCCTCCCACATCTGGATTAGTATTGATAACCACATAAGGTCTTTTATGAATTACAACAGAAACAAGAATGAAAAAAATATATAACACAGAAATTATTGTCAAATTGGCTGGAAGAATTAGTTTACCTCTCCTTTGAACTGGGGCACAACTGGGTTAACTAGTGAAACGGCTTCCTGAAAGGCAAGAGGTTGGGCTCTTCCTGCTAATCGATCTTCTGGCAGGGGCATGTACCTTCTTCTATCATCTGCTACCGCCATGTAGTGAAACCTATCCAAAGGTACAACTCGGTGAGCTCATAATCCAAGACCACTTCTCATCTGCTCTGAACATAAATCTCTGTGTGAATCTGCTAATACATGATTGATAAAACTGAGTTTACTTGTCTTTTCTAAGTTTGAATGCTATTCGCGTTTCACCAAGACTGAAAGCTTGCCATTCTTCAGAACCCACGTGCTCATAGATCGCGTAGGAGTAGAAACCAGAGGAACCACGAAGCAAAACAAACCTAAATAACCACCGGAGTAAAAATTAGGCTACTAAATCTGTACAAACAGTTGCTCTCATTAAATCACTATAGAGGGCAATAAAGAACCTGAGGTCTATATTTATAGGAGCAAGTTTGTCCAGTAGGGATGGATCCCATGGTCTTGAAAAAGACACCTCTACTTGTTCCTCTGTTTCCACTATGACCTTAAAGCTTGTTGCTTTGATCCTGCAAGGATATATCATCATCACAGACTCAAAATCTAGTTTCTACATAGGATAGGTCATTTCATTCATTCAATTATTTTTCTTTTTCTTGCCTTCTATATTATGAGTTTGAGGACTTACACTTCAAATACTCCTTTTCTTCCTGATTGACCTAGAGCACTCCACACAACATCCCAGTACCTGCATTATTCATTTTATTTTCCCATAATTTCAATTGATTGATAGTTTGAAGCTATTGAAATTTTGAACATGATATGTTAGTTAACATTGCAACTTACCCTCTATTACCTTCATGATTAAGAACCTCGAGAACATTGTCAAGGCCATTGTATCGTACCCCAGTGACAAGGCCCTCTGGATTTGATAGCGTCACTTGCAATATGCCATTATCCATCACCACCTGAATATAGATGATAACATATAAAGAGTATGCTGGTCATGAGTCTATATCTATATGTAAATCATCATTACCTGAAGCGGAGGGAACCAACAACATGGATAAGAAACAATAACCAACCAACTTATGTTGATCTCAATATTTGAAAGACGCCTTTAGGCTTAATAACCAATGATACCACAAAAACGAAAAAAGAGGAAGTTACATGGCGATCTTGAATCCACAATCGCACACCCATAGATGACATTGGTCCAAGTCCCTCGTGATGATTCCCTGGGATGGGCAATAACAAACTGTCTAAGCATGCATTGTCTAGTAGATTTGATACTAGCCACTTCATGAGTTAATTAACTATGTGAAACATGTATAAATATTGTTTTAATACATAGTTGATCCTTTAAATCTATGGTATAGCTATAGACTATAGTATAAAGTTTAATATATTATTTTGTCCAGATACTTGATATCAAGAATTATACACCAAAATTTGAAGAACAATTTTAGTGTTATCCTTTATCCCACAAGAAAAAGGGAAACAAGAGTTGACCTCCTTCACAATCACAAGTATGGAAGAATACATGGCATCACCTTGACCTCAATATGTCATAAAGGATCAAAACATGTGGATGTTATACATTGTCTCTACTTATGATCATACTCACTCTTTCAAGAGAAAAAATGGTGACTTTGATAGTGCTCATATATGATATATTAATCCAAAATGTTAATAGAGACCGTCTTTTTCAGCAGTCCTCTTTTCAGAGGGTGTTTGGGAGTGCTTTTGAAATTGACTTGTTGGCTTTTCAAAAAGCCAATAAGTTAAAAAAAGTGTTTGGCAAATTGAAAGGCATTTTTAAAATAACTTTTTGATTCTATTGGAAAACGAGATTTTGAAAAGTAAGGGAGACCTGACATTTTGCTTTTGACTTTTGGCTTTTTGATATCCTCTCTGTGATACCCCACTTTTTAATGCAAACACTTTTTAACTTATTGGCTTATTGGCTTTTATCACCACAAAAACTACTTCAAACACTTTTTAAAAAAACTACTTTTGCCACCACCATAAGTCAATAAGCACTTTTAGAGTTCAAAAAGCACTCCCAAACACCCTCTCAGTAGTAATAATCATAATAAGTTAATATAACAAAGATTAAATAGTGTTGTCCAAAGCCTAATCTCTGCAAACAGGCCTCTATAACAAAATTGAAACTTAAGGTATCAAAAGCGGTTTACAAAATTCACCAGCAAGTGAAAGCTATTGTAGGCTTTTGAAAATTGTAGATTCTAACTTCCAGAGTTGGTATAATATCACACAAAAAGGGACCACTGAGGACCAATATTTTTCTTTGTTAGTCTCCTCATGCTTCTAAACCCTAAATCCTCTGTATCTTGAGGAAACACACAAACATAATCGCCAAATCTGATGGTAACCTTCATGATCGCAACATATCAACTCAAAACAGAAATTTCAGTTCTATATAGAATACTACTGCAACTCTAGATGATGGTACAACAACAAAATTGATCTAGGCTAGGCGCTGTTACCTTTTCCACATATGCATATACTTTTAATCACCGTTCTGAGGCTACTCCAAACTCCCATGAAATGGTGAGGGAATCAAATTGCTATTTTCTCTCCGCCATAATCTGCAATGGACACGTTCTTGCCCTAGTTTTCGAGAGGATTTTCGCGTTGGTTGAATGAAGAAAAAACCTAAGAGATCATGTGCGTCTGTGTGTGAAGAAAGTGCGAGATGGAGAATTGGAGGGGGTTTCTGTTGCAGGCAGTTTTATTTATCCCTTTTAAATTTATACCGTTTCCCAAACTACAAACGACACCGTATATAGAACCTTAAATGGTAATCTCTCAAGTGTTAACACCTCTTACTGCATAAGACTTTCTTATTTACCAACAACAAAAGAGTTATTTACTAAAATGGTCTTTAAGATTTAGCCAAGTAGGCTGAGTATCGGACGGGTTTGGGCAGTTCGGGGCCTGAAACTCAAAAATCCGATCGGATTTCGATGGAATTTGGAGGCCCCGAAATCCGACATTCGAGGGGTTCGGGGGTTTCAGGTCGGATATCTGGGTCACCTGATTTTCATTTTCTTTTCTTTTTTCAAAGTTCAAAATACAAAATACACAAACCAAAAACATCAAACTAAAATTTGATTCAAATTAACATCTAAAGTCTAAAATACCACCTTCAAGATTTAAAATACTAACCCCAATGGGGCAGCCTACTGGTTAAGGTTTGGTGTTGGGGAAAAACTCACTCAAGTTCGAATCCGGGGGTGAGCAACCAGGGGCCACTAATATCCCAGGGGAGCATGCTTTAGCTCTCGGTAAAAATTACCAAGGATGTAGCCTGGACAAACCCAGGTGAACCTTATAAAAAATAAGATTTAAAATACCAAAATACCAAATTACGGGGTTTTCAGTCTAAATGTCTAATACCAAAATACCAAAATTACTAAATTGCAAATACCAAGTCTAAATGTCTAAATGTTTGGTTTTTTTAGGCACACAAATAGAACTTTTGGTGTTTAAAATGAAAAAAAAAAAAGTTAAAGTAGGGGTTAGGTAAATATTAAAAAAAATCGGGTTTTTCGGGTTTCAGGTGATCGGTTTTCCCACCCAACCCGGCCCCGATAAACCAACGGGTATTTTTGGTTTGAGATTTTTCGGGTTCAAGGTTTTTACCTATTTTCAGGGTCGGATCAGGGATTTCAGGTCTCCGGTTTTTTGTTCACCCTTATTGCCAACCATGAGAATCCTGCAAGGCTGACATCACAAGCCAGACCCCTGCTAGCCAACCATCAAAATCCTACAAGGTGTCGGTCTTTTTCAAACGCATTTCCATATAAAATAAAAATATGACACCACAAGCCATAAAGCAAAAAGTGTAAGTTCTTTCTATGACACGTATCAATATCTTGTAAAACTGTAAGGAGTGGGTGTCATGGTAGACAGTGTCGGATCCAGAAACTTTTATTATTGGGGGCACATTTAAGGGTGTCAAAAAAATTCTGAAACTGAATAACTCATTCAAACCAATACGATTTTGGTTTATTCAGTTTTTGGTTTAAATGATTCGGGTTTTTCGAAAATATATAACTTATTCGCTTTGGTTTTCAAATTTTTTTACTATTTTGTATAAACCGAAAGACTGCTACGTACATATTTTATTAGTTTGGTTAAACTCAAAGCAAATGAACACATTACATTTTAGTAACTATTGACAAGACATATATATCTTAGATTTAGTTAGGTCGTGCGTATCAATAGTAGGGGTTGGGCGGGTTGGTAGCCGGCGGGCTAGCGGGCTCGGGCTCCGCCGATTTCCCCACACCGCCTACCCGTTGTGTTGTGTGTGTGGGGTGTGTTGTATTAATTAATTAAATAATTAAAAAGTAAGAGAGTTTGGAGAGTTCGGGTACTAATCAGAGAGGGCTCCAAAGGGCTTATTGTGGGTTTATGAAAAAATTGATGTGGCAGTGAAGTTGGAAGGACTGGAAGGTTTCTGCTATGCATAGCCTTATAAAGAAATTAAATAGCCAAAGGTTAAGAAATTAAAAATAAAAAACAAACTAGCAGCAAATCTTAAATCAAAATAACAAACTAAAGTTTAAATGAGATGACAAGAATTTTAAATTTGAGGTCACACCTTTAATTTATCGGGGGCCCATTAACATTTTTTTTTATTAAAGAGAATAATTAAACATAAAACTAATGCTTTAACGGGTGAGGAGTTTGTTGGGGGTCGTGCGCTCGTGCCCCTTACACCTTGGTTGTGCATCGGTCATTGATGGTAGAATCACAAATCGTGTTATAAAACTATAACTTGCAGTTTTCAGTGATATTTTTTAAAATTATCTTTATTTTTGTCTCCGTGGTTTATACTTTAAGTGTTTGCGGTTCTGCGAGATATTAACATATGCTATAAAACAGTAACTTGCGATTTTGCTTTATGGCTATTTTTCTTGATGGAAATGCATAAGAAAAGGATTGACACAACTCTGCAAGATTCTGACTTTTTTTTGTAATTTTCTTTGGTTGAAAGAGGAAATGGAAATCACACGTTTATTAAATTAATATTTTATTAAAAATAAGGAGAAAATACGTAAGCGTATAATAGTGTTTTTCATTTAATCAATGCTTAATGTAGGATATTTAATGAACAATAATTTTTTAGTGAGCACTTATTTGGGTCAGATCTCTTATACCAATAAGAGCTCTTACCTGAATCCGTACTTACTCAATTTTTTTGGTAAACAACCCCTTAATGTATTTGAACCACGGTTTACCAACTCAAGACTAGAAACCTTACTGCATAGTTCTTTGATAAAAGTGCAAACCACAAATCCACCATGGAAGTTATGAATCATGCTTTGTGGTGCGCTATAGATGGTTTATGTGGGCTGAAGGTTTAGATGAACGTCCCTAATATATGAATTGGGAATGTATTTCTTGTTTTTTTTATGTGCAAGGAGCAAAATTGTAAGTAGAGGTGCATTTAGTACACCCTTTTAATTTAACTTAATTAAAATCTTTTAAAATCTATTGTACTTAATTAATGTAATCTAATTGCATTTTTAGCTTTTATTTAAACGGGATAATCACTAACATATGATCATTTTGGAAGTGGATCATCACAAAACAACCAACTTTTTCGAGCTTTGCACAAAATAGTTCCTAAGTAACTTTGCAAACTCCTGTTTTTATGCGAGACTCATTTGTACACGGATTCTCACTAGAAAAGAGAATGTCCATTTGTTGTTATCCATATTGCATTCCTAATAGCAAAACCATTCACAGTTGTTCTCAAAGATGACAAACAACAAAAAGAAAACAAGCTAGCTTTTTATCTGGATGAACTAACCCAATGAGACTTTGGAACTTTTTAAATTACTATGTTTTGTAATCAATATCGATATCGATATATTCTTTCTTGTGTTACCTTCAATTGAGATGTAGCTTTAGGTTTCTAACTTGGAATTCATCTAAGATGACCATGAAATTGCATAGAGGTCTTTGTTTATATCTATTGAACCATCTTTAACTTAACCATTTTCAAAGTCAACAGTCGTGAAAAACAACGCGTCTATAAAACAGTCGTGAATTTCCATTTTTCGCCCGGGCATTTAATAACTTTAATAGGACATATTTTGTTCTAGTTCATATTTGAAAAACCTACAGCATAAAGTTTCATTTTAGTATCTATCAGAAGCACATTTCAAAGAGAAAAGTCAAAACAATTTTTTTTCTTTGAGGACTTATTTTATTTACAAATTCACAAAGATTCACTTTAGTTCCCAAAATTATAGTATATTTAGTTAATTGCATCCCAATTGTAGCGTGTTCCCTTAGGTAGCGTTTGGTACGCAGACAGAATTGGACATGACAAGAGAGTAGGACAAGACTGAACAGGACGGGACGGGACTGGACAGAACAAATGTTTGTTTTGTGTTTGGTACGCCTAGGACTGGACTGAACAGAACTAGACAAGTTCCCCAAAAATATTATTTGATGNAATTGATAAACACAAACACAAACACACACACACACACACACACATATGAGTAAATTACACGTTTGGTCCCTGTGGTTTGCTCAAAATCCGGATATGGTCTCTCATTTGAAATAACTACTTTTTTCGTCCTTGTGGTTTGCATTTCGTACCACGCTGGGTCCCTGACCCTAACGCTGTCCAATACGCCTCATTTAACTTAGGGGTATTTTCGTCAATTTATTTATTAATTAAAGTGTTTTTTCAAAAACCAATGATATAATGCCACGTTACCCATATTATTATTAAAAAATAATTAACATGTGGTCCCACCCCTTCTTCCTCCCC
>LUCG01255555.1:0-10173 GCA_001633085.1 Carthamus tinctorius | reverse complement strand
AAAGACACAAATTTCTTTTGGTAGAGTTGGTTAGCTCCTTGCCACCATTGAATTGAAAAGTAATGGTCCAACCATTAAACCAATATTTACTTTATAAAAAATTTCTATATACATATTTCTAATAGTCAAATGGTGCTACCGTTTGAAAAAAATTCTGGGTCCGTCCCTGAAGACAAACATCATAGTAGCTCTCAAAGCACTTTCCTTTTAAATTTCTTTTAAACAATAAAACGGTGTTCCCATAAACTAAGGGGCTAATTATCAAATGCTTACGGGCTAAGTGCTTATCGGCAAGAAAAATTTTCCTCACTTACTGGAACGTGTAACATTCTCAACCATCAAAATGGATTGTTGTTAAGCATCTTAGACTTGGTATGCGCTTACAAGGTAAAAGTGTTTTTTCTCACTTACCAGGCAAGACTCTCGATCATTTTTATGGCTCTTATCGGGTAACAAAAGTTGTATACCACCGCCAAGCTTAAGAAGATTTTGATTTTAAGCACAATAACGTAATTGAAACTGTGTGAATTGAAATCATTCGATGCACAATCTAACGAAATATGTAGATGGGTGAAGTCGTAAAAAATCTACGGGTTTTTTACTTGTCTCATATATGTGTTTTGGTGTTTACCATGGTATTTGCTTCCTATTTATAACATCAAGTACTGATACGCGAATAACTTACAAGTGTCAGTTTTTTTCGAAGTTGCAGGGAACCAAATGTGATTGTGTCGCAAGCTTGAGCCATTACCTTCAAGGTTTTAAAGTAAGGGAGTAATTCAAAGCGATATTTTAACATCTTTATCACAACGTAATGCTAGCTTCTTGATGCTGGAAAAACATTTCTAAAAATTCTTTACCCTATCTGTGAACTCCACATACGAGATGGATTGCAAGTTCATCGGTTTTCCAATATAAGGAAGACAAGGCCTGCCGTTACTCCACAAATGCCTCACTGAACCTCATATGCTACGAGGTAAATACATAGTGCCATGAAGACGTGTTTAAAAAATGAGGGTTTGAAGGCTCCGTAATTTTCATAATGAGTGTGGGAACCTAATTGCAAGGTATCTTAAATGAACTAGTAATGCTAACTCGTGTGCAAAATCATCCAATATATAGCTTTGTATATCTAACACCTTAAGGGGGTTGTGTCGGATTGCTTATTTGAAACGACTTATGCTTTTTTATAAAAATGTTTTATCAACTTATGTGGTGTGGGAAACGAATTTGATAAAAAAATGTTTGAATTAACTTATTGTTGTACCAAAACGTGATAAGTTGACAAGTTGCTTTTAATGTCTGACAAAATTTGGGTTTTTGTGTAAAATCAACCAATAGTTGTACACAGTGACATATGCAATCACATACCCAATCGAAAATCGATCCCAAGTCGGATACCCAAATCGTTGTACACAATGAAAATCGATGCAATCACATAGAGAAATCGATTAAATCAATGAGAAATCAACACCCAAATCATTGTGCAAGTGAGAAATCGAAAACCCTAGAAATCCCTCAAAGAAGCCAAACGTGATAAGGAGTTTAGAGAAGTCAATCCGGAGTGACTTCTTGAAAACTCCAATTCTCCGGCGACAAGAAGCCAAACAGTTTTTTTCTTTCACCCCTACCCAAACACTCCAAACTTGCTTATCTACGTTTATTCAAGTCAATAAGGAGCTCCGAAAACGCACTCCCAAACACCCACCCACCCACTAAGAAGGACAAAGGAAGGTGCCATTAATAAGTGTATTTTAAGGGAGAATCTTTCTCCCTTTGCTTTTTGCAGGCATAGTAGTAGTAAGATGATGGAGTTTACATACATGCTTTCACCTCACCAATTAGATCCATTTTCCTCTTTGCAACAAATTACAAGATTTCTGTTGATTAGATCCATAAGGTAAGCCTTTAATAAATCCCTAGATGTCTTACCTTATGGATCTAATCAACAGAAATCTTGTAATTCAGCAGTACCTTGTTAAGATCCAGGAATTCACAGCAGATGGATAGAAATAGATGAATGATGATATCTTCTTGTGCTTTTTTCTGCTGCATCTTCTCCTCAGAATTTTTTTTTTTTAACTTTTTCATGCTTCATGTTATGTAGGTGATGAATTCTGAAAAGGGTTTGGATGATGGAGGGATCTTTTTTAGATAAAATAGTTTTAAGATCTCTGGAGTGGAGACCCTTCTTGGTTTGGAATTGGATCTTGAACAACAATTGTATCAAGTCTATTTTGGTTGACTGACTTTGAGTCAAGTTGTGGGTTGTTAATGTAAATAGTTGAAAGTATAGGGGTGTTATGTGTAATTACTGAAGATAACATTTCAGATTTTTTAATGGCTCTCATCTCACATCTTTCTTCTGCCTCCTGTTTCCTTTTTTGACTCGCCAATGTAGTGGTAGATAGAGGTTGTTTTTCGCAAACTAGCCGATAAGCTGGTTGTTGACTAATAAGCTGGTTAGTAGTAGCTGATAAGCTGGCATTTGAATAAATTATGTTTGGTAAAAACTAGCTTATGAGTATGTAAAATGACCAAAAAGGGTATCTTAGGATATAATAATTAATATTAATAGGATAATTAGAAAAAGCTACAAAAAGCTCCTAAAAAGCTCATCCAAGTAGCATTTCAATAAGCTAACTTGTTTTTTGGTTTTTAACTCATATTCTTTGACTAAATAAATTTGAACCCTAAATCTCTTACGATTATGATGTTACCATAAACGACCCCGTTTTCTTCTTAAAGCTTTCAACCATAGAAACTAGCTCTACAAGAACTAGGAAGTCTTGTTAGTACATTTGATAAAAGATAACATTAATTTGGCATGATGTTTATTTAGTTGTTCTTCCACACTCCCAAGTTGGATCTAATCTTATGAGATTACTGTATCTAGGGTGGTAAATAACTATTATCTTGTTACGATAGTTGCTTAATATGACTAATGTACTCATTCGTTGTTACTCCACAAATGCCTCAGATTTACCAAAATTTGTATATAATGAGGTAAATGTAGAGGGCCAAACGGATTTTGTTGAAGAATGAAGGTTTGAAGGCTCCATAATTTGCATATTGGTTCCCGGAATTTATCTAAATAACAAATTGCAAGGTACCTTAAGTGGACTAGTAATTATAACCTAGTTTTATCACTCAATAAACGAACGTAAGTGAACGAACAAGACCATCATTCATGTCCGTTCATTTAACTAAACTAACAAAAAAAACGAGTTCATGATCATTTAGTTATTAAATAAACGAACATAAACGAATTTTCCACCAAACGGTTCACTGAAAGTTCGATTCGTTGACAACCCTAATATTAGTTTCATCTCAAACTCTACTCAATAGCGAGGCAAATCTTCTTGATGCGAGGCTTGAGCTACATCGAAACCTCCTACTAGATTTACAATTGACAAAAACGAACTCTTTTAAAGAGATCAAAATATAATACCCAGATACCCAATAAACGCATTGATATAGCAATTAGTTTATCAGTCAACAACAACTGTTAATTTGTACAACATAGCCATCACAGAGAAATAAAGCTTCTTTTGTTGCTATATATAGTAATTTGAGGGACAACATTCTTTACACATTAGAATGGTAAACACCTTATACTATGATTCCAAGCCTCTTAATGCACATTTATTTGACAGGTAAACTTTTCAAGAGACTAATTACTTTTGAGAATAGAGACTCCTACACAATAAGAAACCCAACCCACCAATCGTCAAAGTTACGATAATCGGTATCCCAAACGATTCAATCTCCGTCAATCGGTTACTCTTTTCTGATGCCCCCCGATCTTGCTGAGACCGTTCTACACCATACTCACGTAACAAGTTACTTAAGTTGTCGATCTGATGCATCACTTGCCGTTGCCCCCTTGCTATCATTAACACCTATTCAACAACAAAAACAGTCACCATTCCCAAATCTCAAAGACGGTAGTGTAGTGCATACAGTGGCACGTGCCACCGTTTCATTCCTCCGTCGTAGTGTAAAGAAATACAGGGTCATGAAAGGTGTCATTGTATCAATTTGTTGTGAGCCACCATGTAATATTTTCAAACTACAATAAGGACACAAGTTTTCCTTGGTAGAGCTAGCTAGTTGTTGCTTTTCAAATATGAGGTCTTGTGTTCAAGTCCTGTTAGAATCATTTTTCTAAGATTTTAGCTTTTAATTTCGGATTTGTTGTGTTTATAAACAAAATTTGCAGTAACAAGACTCGATCTTGACACCTTACATTTGAAAAACAACGAACCAACCATCACACTAATATTGATTTTGTGAAAAATCTCTCTATATGCTTCTTATAGTGAAATGGTGCCATCGTTTGAAAATTTTCCAGGGTCTGACCCTGCCAAATCTTACGCAAACGAATTCAAAATAGAAGGCGGGTGCGCACCTCTTCCATTAGGGGCGATTCACGTGCCAACTGGTTCGAAGATGCGGAATTGGGCAACAATTGACCGGTCAACGAGCCATTTCCGAGCCCAGCCATGAACAATGAAGTTGCCGAGCCATTGCAGGATTCGGGCTGGCCGACTGCAGCCATATTTTGATGGCTCGGTACTCTTCTTTCGGAAAATTTCGAAGTTAGTTCTTCGATACGAGATGTGAAGTCGTCCATCCTTTCATTGAGGGTGGAAATTTGTTCGGATAGGTGAGTAATGACTCCCTACAAGTAACATAACCGAAATGAATGCTGAATAATTTTCCAAAAAAACAAACAAATGAAGACTTGAAATAGAAGAGATATGTGGAGTTTACTTGATTTGCAACGGGTGCTGGTGAATCGGGGGTCCTTACGCCAAATCTCCTACTATTAATGGAAAGTTTTGTCAGCTTCGATAAATTCCGTTCACGTGTAGATAGCGAGTGCGCACCACCCCTGTTGATGCACAACTCGAATTTAAAACCTTACCTACACATACAACTATAACAACAGCTTGGTTTTTTGAGGAGCTCCCGCTATTTTATTCAAAACAATAACCCTCTCTTACTGTTTCAGAAAACTTCATAAGCTTTCTAGCGGGACCACGGGGGTGAAAACCGAAACTGTGAGAATATGTGGTATCTCTTACGATTATAAAGACAGAAAGATTCTTATATATATAGGGTCATGTTCAGGGGAAAACCGTAAAAAATGAAAAATTGAGGAACACCCTAGTCAGGGTTCAACTGAAAGCATACAAGTAATTGTAAGCAATTTGTCTGGTATGCACATGAGCATATAAGAACCAAAAAACAACTTCAATTACTTGTATGCACATATGCAACCGTCCAGATGAACGATTACCAGGGTGTTCCTTAGCTTTTTATTTTTTTGGAGATTTCCCCTGAACCTCTCCTCTCTCTCTCTGTATACGTATATAGGTTTGCTTATCCATGTCTAATGGAGATGAAAAGTACCGGTTGAGGTATTTGGATCTCCTATCAGCAGACGCACGAGATAAAGCTTCTTTGGGGCTCGAAACCAGATCATCATCGATACTGAGCTTTGTTTTCAGATCATCTGGCAATGTCTGTAGATTTGACTTGATCAAGACCAAGGTCATACATGCATACTCAAAAGTTCACTACCCCTCCATCCGAAAATAAATGTCCATATTTCTATTTCACTTTGTCTCAAAATAAGCGTCCACTTTTTATTTTTGATAAGGTTCATCTGGGCTTTGCCCAGACTACATCCTTGGTAATTTTTACCGAGAGCTAAAGCATGCTCCCCTGCGATTAATACTCAGTAGCCCCTGGTTGCTCACCCCCGGATTCGAACTTGGGTTGGTTGTTACACCTTCCACAAGCCTTAACCGGTAGGCTGCCCCATTGGGGTTAATAAGCGTCCACTTGTAAGTGCCTATTTTCTGGTTCTACCCTTAATTACAAGATGGAGAAGTTTCAAACTCCCTCTATTATCAAGGCTAAAATTGTCATAATAATTGATTAAAAAGTGCAATAATTACACATTTCTAAAATTGTCCCTTTTTCATGTTCAGATATTTATTTAGGGATGGATGAAGTATGAAATAGCACATACCATCACATCATTTACAGCTTTTTCTAACTGTATTTGTTCTATGTAGGTGCGAGGAACATATGTACCATCTAACCCGAGCTGCTCTGCAATATATTTGACATATAACCGATCTCTTCCTTGCACCTTAACCAAATTCAGATTGAAAGAACATCACAAGGAAAGAACTTGAAAACATAAAAAAAATTTCGTCAAATCACAAGATAGTGTTCGAATAGAATACCTGAACATAGGTGCGATTAAGTTGCTCCAACCAATCAGTTTTCACACAGACCTTTTCATCGAAGAAAACATGGCTACTTCTTTTTAGTATGGCTGCAATCGTGTATCCTAAAGCCATTAGCCCACCAAGAAGACGCACACTCACTTCAAACGTGATTCTAGGTGATATGATGAAAGGACTATCGGTCACCCACTCCTGAAAGTTCAAAAGAAAAACATGAAGATACAATAAACCAAACCAAACCAAACGAGCCCAGTATATCCCACCCGGAGGTGGGGTCAAGGTAAGATGTATGCAGACCTAACCTCTACCGTGAAAAGGTCTGCTTGGATGGAAAGTTAAAATTTTGTAAAAGATTCATGCCTCAAACATTAGGTTGTATTTCCCATCTCTGTTTCTCATCCTCAGATACGATTGACAAGCTTCAGGATCTTCACCGGGTGGAAGAAGATATATATCGTAAGTTTCTTCTTTTCTTTCTTGATGTTCTTGAGAGAGAACAGCCTTCATCTGCTCGGGGGTCACTGTCTTTTTGGACTACAGTTAAAGAGACATGAGTCGGTAAATTCTCTAAATTACCTTTTGTAAATTTCCTTTTCAAAGGAACTGAGGGGTTAACCTTCAAAATGTAACTGGGATTCTGGAATCCGGAGAACGGATTGAACTTGTTGATGATTTTTATGTGTGCGGTTTGAAGATCAGGCTCGATAAAAGCTTTGTACATAGGATACACCTGTGTGCAAGAATATCTTGAAGCATTTAGAGACAAAACTCGAGTGTATAAAGGGATATACAAATAGTCAAAGTGAGAATACCGTTTCAGATATTTGATGAATTATTTCTTCAGGTTCTTGTCCAACACGTTGAATGTCCCTCAAAACCCGCTTGACAAGATCAAAGTGTACTCCACCGGTGACAGAGACACGAAGATCTAGCAACGGTCGTAGTTTTTCACTAAGTGCATAAATCCCTTCGATTATGACTATGCGAGAAGAAGGAACCTCGAGTGTTCTGTTACATCATGCAAGTTAAGTACTTCTATCTCAGCTAAACTTAAAACAATGAGTAAACTAATACTGGGATATACTAGGTTCGTTTGGTTTTAGTAAAAAGAAAGATTCCTAACCTGTAACCAATTCGTGAACTGGACTTAAAATCATATATGGGGACTTCAACGGGCCTCCCTTCCTTTAAGCCATGGATATTTTCAAGCAACGTGTCATAATCTGTCAACCTTGGATCTACATGGAAGTGAGTCGTGAGATGCCATAGAATAAACCAGTAGAATAATGCTACAAATTAACACTAATTACCATCAAAGTTGCCATCAACGATACGTGTTGCGTCGTTGTAATTGTCCATTGTTATAACAGCGATGCTGGGCATAAAGTTGAGAACTTTATCGGTGAATACAGTCTTTCCAGCCCCGGATGGACCTGCTACACCGACTAGTAAAATACCCTCATTCTTTTGAACCAACAACTGGCATGCACGGATGACTACGAAGAAACCCTTCTCAAACGAAAGAGGATCTTGGATGGGGGCAATCTCGTAACGAGATGAATCCTTCTTTTTAACCAACTGAACTTGATCTCTTAGTAGACCAGAACGCCTTCTAGGTGATTCAACAGCTGAAGAATTATCTTGGGACATGTTTTGTTAGCGGATATATATTTCCTCTTGCGCTGCAAAAATGAACCACGAATAAGTGGGAATAAACCAAAAAAACAGAAGCACGAAAACATAACCTCCATAGCTTCGATTTCTAGAATTAGTATGCTGTTACTTTTGATCAAATTTACCTCCTGATGGAGTATTTTTGATCGAAGAGAAATGTATGCCCCTTATCATTCACAAAGTTATTCTATGTTCCTTTAATTGCATCAAAGACATAATTCGACAATTCGTACTCTTTTTTGTTTACAAGTTACAGTAAGCCCCTTTAATTGCATCAAAGACATAGCGCCTACTTGTTAGCGGCTTAATGAGAGTCACAGCTTATTCGGTCAGCTATATATGACCCTTTGGTACTGGCTTAATGATATAGAAAGTGGTTTATTCCGTAAGCTTCTAGGAGGGAGCTTTATGAAGAAACCAATTCTTTTTTTCCAAAGCTGCTCTTCCCAATTAAAAACAAGCTCCTTCCATGTATGAAAAAACTCTCCCAAACCAAAAATATTCTCAATCTATACTAACAGATTAATCATGGACGGGCCTTAAGGGGTGCACACAGTGGCACGTGCTACCGTATCGTTCCTCCGCCGTAAAGTAAAAATTTATAGGTTAGTGAAAGGTGCAATCGTACCTCATAAGCAACCAAAAAACCAAGCAGGAATCTTGAAATCAACCAAAAAACCCTTGAAATCAACAGAAAAAGACTCTTGAAATCAATCAAAAAAACTTAAAAATCCCTCGAAACGGTGTAATTAGGCTAAAAACACATTAGGAGATATCGAACTTTGGTAAAAAGATGAAGACACGTCGATAGAAACCATATGAAAAACTATGGTGCCACCATATAAAAAACTTCTTAGGTCCATCCCTGTATCTTAATCCACAAAAACGGCTTTATCCATACAGGACTTGATGGAAAACCAACCAACCATCCCCATGGTATGTTCTCTTAATCGCATCAAAGACATGATACGTTCCCCCAAAATGGAGAGTTCAAAAGTAGGTTCCTCAAAATAGAAACCGGAAGAAAGTACGTTCCAATTCTTTTTGCAATTTACCAAAGGAAAAAAACTCTAAATTATTCTAGTTAATTCTCTACTTCACAGAGATCACGACCACGTTTACGCATTTACTATGAACTACCAATAGCTATCTTAACATTAAAATAAATACTTGCCATAACAAAAAAAAAACTATTGATCACCATTAAGATGATATGAATAAAATGATCAAGAATTCTACTAAAACTTAATAGTTTTTGACCCAACCTTCCAATCTTAAATAAATGTTATTAACCAAGATTGACATGAGAAATACATCAAAGAAAATAGCCTTAAAATCAGGAGCAATGTTCCCTAATTCTGGTATCCATTAGCAATAAATAGCTAATTCTTGGCATCTTTACAACTAGCAGTTAAAAATGGATATCCAAATTTCACAATTTCCATAGATCAATCAAATCAAACAACAATTAATTTAGTCAGGAAAGGATATAAAGCAATCAATTAACACTCAAATCAATTCAGGCCCTTTCGGTCAAATCCAAAACCCTAACCAATTCCAGTAAAAGGAAAACACAATCTGACATAGAGTTTAACCTAATTTTCATGCAGTGAATGAAAAAAACCAAAAGACAACAACAAGAAGTAGCCAATACTACGATTTCAAGTTACAGGATCGGGCAGAAGAAGCAGCAGAAACACAATCATAAGATGATGATGAATTCGGTAGTATGAGATGAAGATACCTGAGGAGAAATGACGGCGTGAATTGCAATCAACTAGAGAAAATGGGAAGGAATCCTGTGGAAGTGGATATCAATAAAGAAATGGAAAAAAGTAAAGGGAGTATGGGGTTGAAAGAGAGCCAGGTGGTGTTGATGGAGGTTCGAAAGCAGCGATTGGAATTTTGAGTCAATTGAGAGTGGGGGGGAAGATGGGGATGGCGATGGCGATGGCGATGGAGGCCAGAAGAGATCGTTGGTCGTTAAATAGGACGTCTGGCGGTAGAATTTCTTTTTTTCTTTCAACTAAAATCAACGGGGAGACTTGACAAAAATAATAAACAAAAAGCAAATGGAGATTTGAGTTTCTAACTTTCTATGCTTAATTTTGAACCATATAAAAAAATATGTTTCAGGTTTTTATTTCTTTTTTAATTGTATAAGGTGGTGGCCCTCGGGTGAGGGGCTCGGGCGCTTCATCGGGTCACCCCTCATGCGGGTGAACCGACCGGG
>LUCG01255536.1:0-11091 GCA_001633085.1 Carthamus tinctorius | reverse complement strand
CGGCATGGGGGTACCGGTTGGGGCCTCTACCGGTCCCGTACCGGTTCACCACGGTGGTGTTACTGCCGGTACCGGCTCCCCTACCGGCCCCATTAAGGATGACCTTATAGGTTAAGATTCTTGGTAGTTTTTATGCTCAATTGGTAAGGATCGTAAGATAAGTGAGCACTTACCCGGGTAAGTGTTTAATAAATGACCCTAATTATCCTAATAGAGTAATTTATAGAATTAAACAATTGTGTGTTTTATGAAAACATTTCAGTAAGTTTATAAATCGGGAGTCTTAATAAAGTTTTTAGAACACTTCTAAAATACGGTGTCGCTAGCTTTTATAACATTACAATTTCACATTTTTTAGGAGGATTGTTTTTATAAGCTACTTTATAGAACAATGTCATTCAAAAACAAATATAGTACCCTATTATTTCAAAAATATCCTTATAATTTTTTAAGACATTAAAAGCATCTCATGAACACGATGAATTAGTTGGTTAGTCTTGTCTTTTGCAAATGAAAGATCAAGAAGGGTTTGAACTTTATCTTGATGCTTTCCGCAAATACTTTCACAAATTATATATAAACCGAAAATTAGAAGCTAAAAATCAAAAACCTACTGATATGACGACTCAAAACCACACCCTTTCATCAAACAACAAAAAATACTTTGGCAACTAAGACGAACTCAACTGATGGAAACTTTGGTCAATGACTAATTTTTAGTAAGGAGTAGAGCACACAATCAAACAATACGATAATACCCTTCCGAAACATAAATTATTTCTCTACTAAGACGGGATAACAAGCAATGGTCAAACCATCAAAGTCATTTATAAACAACAAGAAGGTTAAATAAATCAAAATAATGATCATAAGTTGTAATATCTTATCATTTTCTTTATTTTTGGACTTATTTTATTTTTAAGGTTTTACGTTAAGTTTTATTTGTTCAAGTTGCTGAGAACAAACTTTGAAGTTAGTTGTTTTTTTTTTCCTTTAAATTAAAAATATTATGATGTTATTAGAGTTGGAAGTGAGTGTTTTTTTATAGAAATTACTGGAGTACGTACAATAACGGGGTTAGTATACCGAGTTAAACAAGAATGTTTGAAACTTTCCTAGTTTTTGTTGGTTTTTGCTTAGGATTTAATTCCTCTTAAAAGGGACCCTAATTATAAATGATTAAGCATTTATTTGAGTTTGAAGATCAATTTTCTATTTCTAGATAACGTAAGTTTTTGTGTAGCTTTAAGAATAACCAGATGAATTACGAACAAATTTGTAACCCAACTTCAAAACTCTCTCTCTCTCCCTCTCCCTCTCCCTCTCTAAAACAAATTTTGATTGAATCATTGGATTTTGACACTTGATATATCAAAAAAACCATTAAGAGAATTGACGGCGGTTGATGTCTAGTTGAAGCTCTTTCAAAATTAGAATGTGTTGGACGTCGTAGGTCAAAGAAGTTAGAGAAACAACATGATATATTTTTGGATTCCTTATTTATTTATTTATGATCTTCATGTATTTTTCAAAAGATTTTCAAGTTTAGGTTCCTTATCTATTTGTGATTTTTAAAGTTTGTTACCAAAAAAATTGGGCCAACTCCAAGGTTGGTTTAAAAATAATGGTCCTAAAAAGATGGTAGAGCAATTGGAATAACTTTACGTAATATAAAAACTTTGTCAAAAGCTTTTTGTACTCTATTGAGGGAACTGTTACATAAAATGATAAAAAGATATGAAACAATGTTTAAGAAAACGAGTAGTCACTTGTAACATATAAGGAACTTAGGGGGCGTTCGGTATGTAGACTAGATGGGATCGGACGGGACAAAAAAAAAATAGTCCCTCATTTGGTGTGTCATGGGACAAAAATGAGATGAGTCAACATGGGACAAATGTCTAATTTCATGGGACAAATCCTTGGTTTTTTTGTTCCACCAAAATAGGTGGAACAACCTTGGACTAAAATGAGAGATTACCATATTAGCCTTTGTTTACACATCTGATACCAAATTAATAATAGCCTCTTCACTTCTTCTTCCTCTCTTCCACGACTGCTTCTTCATCATCTCCGGTACCATTCATTTCTTGACTTCTTGATTTATTGAATACCTTCTATTTGGATTTCAATCTCTTGAATACCTTTGATTTTGATTTTTGATTTCTTGAATACCTTCGCTTTGGAGTTCGATTTCTGGCTTCAATTCCTTTCTTGATTTCTTAAATACCTTCGATTTGGATTTTGATTTTTTGAATACCTTCAATCTGGATTTCAATTTCTGACCTTGATTTCTTTCTCGATTTCTTAAAGACCTTCGGTTTGGATTTTGTGATTAACACCTGGGAGCTCATGGAAGATTAGATTTGGAAGATTAGAAGGAAAAAAGCTATATTTCATTTGGAGTTATGGAAATATGTATATGAAGAATCGCTACTATTGAAAATGGATTTTTAATTGAGGTTTAGTCACCCAGAAGCATTATCATCTAGGGTTTGCAAAGAACCCAAATTATTTAAATATACATATTTAATAAATAGTATAAATATTATAGATAAAATTATTTAAATATATTTAGTTGATTTGTGCCATTACCATCCTTATTTGGTATAAAATAACATAAAATAGCATTTAGGGGTAATATGGTCATTTTAACAGGTTTGTCTCGTACTGTCCAACTTACCAAACGCAATACAGATGATTAGTTATGTGTTGTTCTAATCTTACCAAACATAGGACAAACAGTTAGTCCCGTCCTGTCCCGTCCCATCCAGTCTGCGTACCAAATGCTACCTTATAGAACAAAAATTACTTTGATTTAAATATGATTAGTTAAGTATTAAAAAAAAGATACTAAGACCAAATTTGATCTTTTTACAAGACTTTAAAAACAATTGCAAGCCTCCAAACTTGAAAAATCATCTTTCTAAATTTAAAAGAAAAAAAAATCAAATGACAGATAGTCATACTTTTATATTATTTTGTGTTGTTAAATTATTCATTATACGAATTGATTTGTCAATTTAGCTAGTTAATTATTTCGTATATTTACTTTATTTTGATGCTTGTTTAATTTTGCTTGTATGATATCATAATTTAAAGATTTATTACAGTAAATTAAAGGTGTGTTTGGTTATGAAAAACTGTTTTCGTTTTTCTAGAAAATGTTTTTAGGAAATGCAGTTGAGTTTTCATTTCAGTTTTTTTTTAACGGCAAGCAAACACACACACACACACACGTTCCCGAGGTATTCGGAATCCAAGGACACCCGACTAATCCCCATCGACTACAGCCTAACCCATTTAAGGGTACCACTATATGGCAGACCTATGATCTGGATATCATCATATGCTCACCATGGAGGTTCGAACCCGAGTAGTTAGGAATACCATTCACTGTCCCCCAGGATGTCACTTACCACGGAGCTAGACATGATTTTTAGTTTTGTATTAAAGTTTTAAAAAAACGTGTTTGGTTGAAATGGTTGAGTTTTCATTTTTCATTTTAGAAATTTAGAAAACGCCTTTATGTTTATTTTTTTGAAAAACTGCTAAAATTACCTTTCTAATTTACATATAAGTTAAAAAATAGAAATTTTTTATTTTTTGTGAAAAACTTAAAAAAAGTGAATGAACTAAAAGCATTTTATAAAAATTTATTTTCCATAAAAGAATTTCTTAAAAAACTAAAAAAATTTCCACAACCAAACACACCCTTAAATATCATCTAAATATCATCTGTAAATAAAAAAATTACATATTTTATTAATTAAATACCCATATCTATATGAATATTAATATTTAAATGAATATTATTTAATAATAAATCATAGAGTAAATTATTGACATGATAAGAGGACGACCATCCTGAAAAAGTGTATGATATTATATTTGTCTAGAAGAAGATGACTGATATATATTGCCCAAATGGATGGTCAACTTTCCAACAATGGCTACTTTTGTCAAGGTCTAAATTGTTGAAGGGGTAAAAGTTAAAATACATCAGAAGGGGACTAGTTTAGTAGTAATATGAAAACTACCAAATTACGCCCTCTTTTTTACGCTTTTCTATTCCCAACCCTCCCCTGCATCTATCTTCCCAAGAACAGAGGGACGAAGAGAGGATGTCGTCTGATCAAATAGCGAAAGGTGAAGAATTCGAGAAGCAAGCAGAGAAGAAGCTTAATGGCTGGACAATCTTTGGTTCCAAGCATGAAGATGCCGCCGATTTGTACGAAAAATCTGCCAATTTCTATAAAATCGGAAAATCATGTATGTCATCAATCAATCATCTCAACCTACATTTCAATCTAATTGGAACCGCTTTGATTGAGTTTGTTTCCATTCATTTTTGGAAAAGTTCTGTTGAATTTTTATTATGTTCATCGAGGTTTGTAGGATCTAATTTTGGTTGATTTGATATTTTGCGCTTTTCGGTTGAGCGATTGAGGTTTTTCAATGCGATGGATCGGAATCCTTGATGTTTGTTCTACTATTCTATAATGTTTAGGTTTTGTGAGTTTTGATTTTGAAAAATCGTGTGGAAAATTGTTCAATGGAACAGGAACGATGAAGTGTTGCTGTTTGATTAAATTCTCTTATTTCCTTTAGAAGTTTATAATGTTTATTGTCTTCAATCGGATGTTCATTTAATCCAGAAACCGTTCCATTTTACTTCTGAATGTCAAATATGTTTCTTTTCAGCTTCAAAATTGATCTAGGTTTTAAGCTTAATGCATCAAAACTTAAAACGAAGAACTGAAAACATATTGATGTTTTATTAAACTTGCGACAGATATCATTTTGGTTTGGTTTTCAATTATGTTTACATTATTTGGCGGGAGTATGTTAAACTTGGTTGCTTGATACTTTGATGGCATGTGGACATACAAACTTGAGGCTTTGTTAAATTGGTCATGGTTAGGAGCAGTATTCTTTGTTGATTTTGCATATGTTTTTCAGGGGATAAAGCTGCGGCAGTATACGTCAAATTGGCTGATTGCTATTTGAAGGTAAGTGCTTGACTTCAGAGATGGCCAATCTCATTGACTTACTAGAAATCCAGAATCCTATATTGATAATTGTTTCTTGTTTACAGTTGGATAGCAAACATGAAGCTGCTAATGCTTTTGCTGATGCAGGTCATTGCTACAAGAAAACAAACACTAAAGGTGCCCATCTTTTCAACTTCCATGTTGCTCTAATCCAGAATCCAAATGTTGTATGATTGATATCTGTTTTTTTAGCATGTTGTGAAAATACTGAAACCCAACTAGCAAATGACTCGATAGTTGGACCTCACTATAAACACATAATTTCCCAAGAACAATGAACTAGGTTCTTATACGAGATAATAAGCGGAAATATGATCAACGAACATGAGAAGATTAACCACCAAGTATATGCAACAATAAACAACCATATAATGCAAGATAAAGCTAGTAAAGAGATTTTTACGACACCGAGATTCTTACGTGGAAAACTCAAATTGGGAAAAACCAAGGGTGGAGGATGCCGAGAACTGATCCACTATCACTTGATGGGTAATACATTGAGATTGTTACAAAGCCTTACAATGGAGAAACTTCTATGGCTTTCTTGAGCTCTCAACTAGTTGTTTTGAAGAAGATGAAACTATGTGAATAATTCAAAATGTGTGTCGGGAGTGTGTGTGTGTATATGGATGAGGGAACAACTAGGTACTCTCATAATATTTTGGCATCCTAGTAATAAACAATTGGGTAGATTTAAGTGTTGTCAACCAAAGGTGAGAAAGCAACTCCAAACGGCTGAAAAAGGGACCCGGACGGGTAGCAGGCAGGTAATACCCGCCTGAAACCCGCGGATACACACCCATCCAGAACCTTAGGCGGTTAGCAAGCAGGTATAACCCACCTGCTACCAGTCGATTACACTGACTTTGCTATTTTGTGTGTAGGCAGGCTTCTTCTTTCACCTACTTCAAGTCCCTTGCAGTACCTTAGCTAGTTACTGAGTGTAACAGAAGAGGAAAATGGATGGTTAGGAAATCATGTTACATGTTTGGCAAATTTTAGGGAATTTGTTGAGCTTATATGGGTTGGAAAATTTGTTGAACTTATTTGCGTTATAGAAACTTCCAAATTTTTGCTAAATGCGAATACAACATCGATAATGGCTTTGATTTAGTCTTCAACTGATTGTAAATAATCTACGAATATGGAATGTACAACAACATAGTGGCTTTGATAACTCTGGAAGATAAGCAATAGTTTGCTGACCTTATGCTTGAACTGTTAAAGAAGCAGATGAAGAGAAATTGAAATTGGACAGAGAACTCGAAATCAAAAAGAGAAACCTGAGAGTATTTGAAGAGAAATTGAACCTGTGAGGGATTCGATTCCTGGAGACCTTGAAGGAGAGCAGTGTGAGAGAGATGCGTGAGGGAAGAGGGTAATCTTGGAAAAATTAGGGCGCCAGATGGTTTAGGGAGGCCCAAAGATACAAAATCATACAAAGGGTTTTAGAAATTAGAACCATTAAGAGGTTCAGTTTCTTTTGCCAAACAAGATTTACTTAGCAGATTCAGAGGTTGTCTTATTAGAACTATTAAGATGCAAACAAACAGCCTCTTAAAGTTACTCTAGGGGGAGACATAACATGCATGCCTGATGACATACTGCAAGGCTTTTTTGATAGCTTGTAAATTTACAAAATTGCAACTGTATGTGAATGGTCCTTTTTTTCTTCTTCTTAGTCTAAGTGGCCTTGATATACTTTAGGTAGGTATGACTCTTCACCTCTTGGTTGACAACAATTTACCTGACCAAAAAAAGAAAGAAAAAGAGCTCCCAAGTGGTAGGAATCAGCATTGCCTACTTAATTGTTAATGTTGCTGATTATAGTTATGTGCAGCAGAGGGGGGAAACACTGCAAGTCTGCAACTATGACTAAACCATCTGAATAATCTGATAGGAAGTTGGTATCTGCTTGAATGCTTTCATGTGACTACATGCGTTTACAAATTAAAGAAGTTTGTCTTCATATTGTCGGATATATTGCAGAGTGCATATCTTGCCTAGAGCAAGCATTAAATCAATTCATGGAAATTGGGAGACTCGGCATGTCCGCAAAGTACTGCAAGGTACAACTCCTGGATCTCTTTGTCTCCAAGACAGAAGTCTTCATGTGGTGGTTGTTAGACTGATCTCTTTCATAATTCTACTACTTGTTCATTTATAATTTTTACCTGTTGGCTTGTTCACTTCATCTTTCATTAGAATATGAGCTGCTTACAGTATCAAATAATGGAATTTTATCTTAGTTCTCCGTTGAATCTAACGGACGTGAAGTGGAATAAATTGAAAGCCTCAAGTGATAGGGCAATATTGTTGCTTGAGGTTGCATCAAATACTCATCCAAGTAAAAAAAATCTGGATGCCAATGTCATGAAACTTGAAATGAGAACAGAGGTATTTCACTGAGATTTTAATACTTATGAACCTCTTATCAGGGGCTGATGTCTTAGACCGCCTCCAATGCACCACTAAAATCACAAAAATGGTGATCTTTTCATCTCCAACCCAACACTAAAATACAAAAAAAAATTTGAAGGCCAATAAAGTTTCCCTCTATATTCAGAGGCCAATAAAGTAAGCCTCTAAAAATAAAAACTATTATAATATTCAGATTTATATAATTAAATATATATTTATTGATTAAAAGTTTAATATATTAAGATGTTTATTATTATTATAATACAAAAGATGTTTTTAGTGTTGGGTTGGAGTTGATTTTTTTAGTAGGGTCCCACCATTTCTAGTGCTTTTAGTGTGGTATTTTTACACCAACTCCAATTGTACGCCAAAAATAGTGTTTTTGCCGTCCATCAAATCCAACCGACCGGCAAGAGAAATCAGTTTTGCCGGGATGGGAGAGAAACGGCAAATAAGCCGTTCTTTTGTTCAAACGGCAAATATGCCGTGTGGTTGGAGATGAGGCGAATTTTGATGTCTACGGCCCCACCGATTTGCCTTTTTTTGCCGCTAGGATTGGAGTTGCTCTAAGTGTTTGGGTTGGCCTAATGTAATTTGCCGAGATTAGTCTGGGCAGGACACTCTTCAAAAAAAAAAAAATACATGTAACAGATCTCAAAGTTCTGGGCTTATCCAGAAATTTCTTGGAGGAAAAAGTGAAAAACCATTATGATATTTCCGGAGACCAAAATGAAAAGTAAACATTAGATAATGCAGTGATAAACTTTTGCGTGCTTTTAGGACTAACAAAGTGAATCTTAACAGTTAGGTATAACATTTTTACAATGTTATATAGCGTTGGTGGTCTTGTGGGTTGCACCTAGATCACGTCATAGACTGATCGATGTGATGTAATCAAATCATAAGCTGAATGGGCTGTGATTCCCTTCTTGAGCAGGAAATTGCTGAGTTATACGAACAGGAACAAAACTTTGAGCAAGCTATGGTTTATTATGATAAAGCAGCTGATCTCTATCAAGGTGAAGAAGTGAGCAGTACTGCAAATCAATGCAGGCTGAAAATTGCACAATTTGCTGCTGAACAGCATCAGTAAGCATGCTTTAACTATCTAGATGTTACAATCTTAAGCCCATTTGGTCTCATCTCCATTTATTCAATGCACATATTATGTTATACTCACACCACCATCCGTAAAATGTCTATCAGGTATCAGAAAGCAATTGAGATCTTTGAAGAGATAGCAAGACACTCAATCAACAATAATCTGCTTAAGTTTGGAGTTAGAGGGCATCTACTGAATGCTGGCATTTGCCAACTCTGTAAAGGTGATGTTGTTGCAATTACAAACGCATTGGATAAATATCAGGTTAAGCAGTGGATCTTGATGAGCAATTTTTATTGTACTTTTTTATACCCTCATGTTTATAGATATCACCTGAATGTGTTTTTGCTCTCGTAGGACCTCGACCCAACTTTTGTAGGATCACGTGAATACAGGTTGTTGGCGGTATGTTGCATCTTAAAAACATTGGCAATAATTTTGTTTCTAATCCCCTTTTTGCATAGTTTTCTGTTTATTGATGAAGTTACTACATTGGAAGCATTATATATTCACTTCTTAGCACTTGGAGTCTTAGGGAGCGTTTGGTTCGCAGAATGGAATTTGAAGGAATTGGAATCCATCGAAGGAATTTGACTTTGAATGAATTAAAATAGAATTTGACCAAGCGTTTGTTAGGTAGGAATTCAATTCCTTCACTTGAGCTGAAGAATGATGAATTCCTTAAATTGTGGAATTCAATGGAATTCAAAGGATTCCATCAAGTTCATTATGCGAACCGATCATCACTAAGGAATTTGGTCAAAGGAATTTGTCATTCCAATTCCATCAAATTCCTTTGAATTCCGCTAACTAAACAGCCCCTTAGACTGTTGCATAATGATTGGGATTTTTGTTATCCATGGTAGGATTTGGCTGCTTCGCTTGACGAAGAAGATGTTGAAAAGTTTACTGATGCAATCAAGGAGTATGATAGCATAAGCAAACTGGTAAGATTTTTGTAATCATTCTATTATAAAGTTCCAAGTTTCATCTTTGAACTTACGACATTGTGAGATATGTTGTTACCCGAATAAGTGTTGGATCGATAATCACAACAATTTCAGTTGTAGGAAATAAAAACAGAAAACGATACATGGTTCTTCCGTTAACCGATGTTGCTAATTATTCGTGACTTATGATACAAATTATGATGAATTTACGTAGAAAAATATCGTTTAAGCTAAACACTTTACTGACTCTATTCTTTGGGGTAGAGGAGATGTCTGCGTACATCTCACTTCCAAACCCTATTATAAAAGGGACAAATTGGGTGGGGTGGTCTTGGTATGGTTTCGTAAATTTCATTTAAGCTAAGCATGTGATTAGTTTCTACTCGTGTAATTGGTTTGTTTTGCACTAATCTTAGTTTTTCTTTTCTGTACTAGCAGTTGTCAGTATTGTGTTTTCTGTTTTTATGTTTCCTTGTTTGTTTAACGTATTTCCTTCACATCTATCCTTGATTACATCTTTTGTTTATCGTACAAGTTGCTTGTGTGTCACATGTAGCTTGTCGGCTTGTTTCTTTTGTTAAAGGGGGTCTTCATAGGAACAATGTTTCTAATCTTTGGGGCAGAGACAATGTTTGCATACATCCTGCCCCCAAACTGTTGGTACTTACTGGGTCTGTTTGATTTGGTGACATGATAGTGATTAGTTTATAAATTGGTTTGCATGTATTTTAATGTGAACACAGGATGCATGGAAGACCACCCTTTTGTTAAGAGTGAAGGACATGCTGAAGGCCAAGGAGATGGAGGAGGATGATCTTACTTGAACTTGAATCCCATTTTTCCAAACACATGATTTGTTTATTCATTGTTGCATTTTTATTGACTGGTATGGGGTCTCATCATAAGCTTGTTAATATTGTGCTTATGTGCCCTTGAACTTGTGATGTCAATTTAAATATCCCTTCATTAATTATATCTCAATTTTATACACAATCTTTTGAGGCCAAGAGAGTTAGTGACATAATTTGCATCATATAAATATTGATGCACTCGAAGACACAATTTTGATACCATTTATTGGAGGGTGCTTCATACGAGAAGCATGTCAATTTAAGAAAAAGCGAGGAGCAATCTCAGTCATATATCTNGAGGATTGACGCGATTCATGGGAGGGTAGAGATTATTAAAGGGGGATCACGGTCAAAGCCGCCCTTATTGATTGGATGAGTGGCTGAGATTGCTCCTCACGTTTTCTTAAAAAGTTGTGTTTTTCATTTGAACCTTTCTCCCATTTATTGATTGAATAAGATAACAAGTTATACATCTTGTTGATAATTTTTGATATTTTGTTTGACTTAACAATGTATATGTTGAAGTTGATGATCAAGATATTAATATTAAACATTGATGACAAGTTTGAAAAATGATATTTTGAAGATCCTAAATATATATTTGTAACATACAAAAGCATAACAATCGAATTCAACGTAATGGTTTCTGCATGAGGAAAGTTCAAATGTAAACCATTTTTTGGTTGTGAACGTGAGGACAGCCGAGAGCGCGA
>LUCG01255535.1:0-13000 GCA_001633085.1 Carthamus tinctorius | reverse complement strand
GGGTACGTATAGATTTCCTCTACCGTAAGTATATAGAGGTTGTTTCTATGAAGACCTGCAACTTGCGAAAAAACTTTTGAAAGACGAGAGGGACAGAGGATTTGTCAGAAAATATTTCTTCAACTCTAAAAAGAATGAGAGATCAGATTAATGTTTTGGCCTCAAGTTGTTGAACACCTTGCATTTGCGTCCAACAAATCAGAGGCCAAAGGTTAAAATTGAATACGGCCAATTGAGAGTTAAAGACTTCCTGTCCAACAACATCATGCATGCAATACAGATTAGTTATTCAAGCAGGAAAACAACATATTAGAATGGTTTCAGTTGTTAACTGACCTCTCCTATTGAAATATTGCTGTATTCGAAAATGCAAATGATAAACCAACATGATAGTATTGACATGAACTCACAAATTTCGACGAGCTGCCAGCTTCGGTGCTTCTCTCATGATAAATTCTCTACGCTTCTCAAGCGACAAAGGTTTAATATTCTTCACAAGTTTGCGGCAATCGAGATGGCAATTTGTGCATATCCCATGTTCAATTTGAGCAAGCCCCTGCAAATCTCATGTCAAAACTACATTAAAAAAAGAAAAGGAAAAAAACAACAAAATCTCCACAATTACACTTGGAATAAAATTACTGACCTTGCGTAGGTATCTATTACTAGTTCTTAGCCGATATTCTTCATAGCACTCCAAATCACAAAACAAGTCCTCGAAAAATTCAGGCTCCTTGGCACTCTTCTTCCTGGAAAAGTGTATAAGACTTAGTTGCATCCTAAAGTCAAATTTTTTATGTTAACTGAACTCAACTTACTTGCAAACTTTTTGACACAGTTTACAGAGTGGTTCATCAACGAGTGTCCAACCCTGCAGGTAATGTCTCTCTTTTTTTCCATAAAAGAGAGAAACGCTCTTCCATACAGCATTTGGGGGGAGGGGGTGGCTTATATCATCCAGCGATGTACCACGCTTCTTACTTCCTCCTTTTAGCAATCCCTGCTTGATAATAAGTTGGACTGTTACTCCAACTACGTACATGCATACGTCTATATACGATAAACAAAGGTTTATATATGGTATCTATAACCTACGCGAAGGATCATGTGAGAAGTTGAGTTTAACATGAGAAGCATGAGAAGTGGATCTAAACTATTGATCGCTTTTAGGGCCTGTTTGTTAGCAGCTTAAAGAGCTAAAGGGGACTTGCAGCTTATTCAGTCAGCTGTACATGACTTTTTGGTAGTGGCTTAATGATATAGAAAGTGGGTTATTCATTAAGCGTCTAGGGGGAGCTGTATGCAGAAAGCCAAAGTTTTCCAAACCTGACCCTCCCAATTAAAAAAACACACTCATCTGTCTATGGAAAAACCATCCGAAACAAAAATCTTCCCAATCTATACAAACATATTACTCCACACAAACAGCTTTATCTATACAGGACTTAACGGAAAGCCAACCAAACAGCCTTAATCTCATGCCCTCCAGTTCCCATGAATTGTGCTTTAGAAGGGAATTGATCCAGTGCATATCATCCTAATGTGCATCCACTTCATCCGACGGCTGATAACCACTTCTCATTTCAACCTCAACTTCTCATCGGAACCCAACCCTTATAGCCCATAGGTGCATGTTTAATAACTTAACAATATGTAGGTACGAGGTGCATGATACGAGACAGATAGATACCCAGAAAAGAATGAAGAATTTTCAAACAAACCTCTTTGTCATGGTTTTGGCTTTCATTCAGACACAACTCAACAGCCAAAGGAAGTTGTAGAGGCTTGTTGTATAATTTACGTTGCTCAATAGATCTGAGACCATTCCATTCTTTAACAAAATAGACGACAGCAGGCCCGTATATTAAATTGTCCTTGGTACATTTACGAGCCACTTTGCTGTCATGATTTGGAGGATCTTTTGTCTCAAGTTCCTCTGGTCGGAAATTTTTAAACAAAGGGGTCGGCCTTGCTTCTACTCCCAGGATACATGAATACAAGTGGATTCTTCCGGTGTATTTGCTGACCTGAAAAGGGTTAAATTGATTAAAAACAATTAGGACATTCAGTGGTGACAGCTCAAGTACATATGGGAACTCTATAGACAACTATGTTGCACATGTCCACAATTCTTAAGAATTCCGCATGTGGTGATCCCCAATTCTTATAAAAATGCTAGCAACAATCAATTAGATGAACTACACTACAAATTTGGGTGGGGCGAGATATTGATAAACTTAGAAAGAAAAAAAACCATAAATAATGAATACATGTAAGAAATGGGGAGGCCTAGGCAGGGGTATCTGTTTTCTTGATTATTTTGTGTGCTAAAGTTAAGGCTCATCTGGCCTCTCGAAAGCCAGTTCACCCTTGCATTTTACATTCTGTCTTTTGTTATTCAATTCAATCATCCGACTAGAGGAGTATCTGTGTGAAACTCTACCCAGTTTGTATCACATCTTGGAGATAAGCTATCATTTCAAAGTGGATCATAGCATAGATACCCCATTGTGACCTAGAATACCCATATTTTACTGAGATCCCAAGTTTCTCATGCTGTTATTCAAATCACAGAAATAGCTCCGTGTGTACAGGTAAATATTTATAATCTTATGTAAGCATTAGATTTAGCTGTAAGAAAAATGTCTACCATACTAACACACCAAATACAGTTGAGGATGTTTAAAAGCAAGTTAATTGAATTTAAATCATTTCTTTACCTCAAATCGGAGCGAATGTGCTGGGATGCAATCTGTGTCAGCATCAACCTGGTCAATAGGCTCCCCATCACTTGGTATTTCCATTGCGTTAGACTTGTCAGCCTCATGCGAAGTGTCTAGAGGAACTCTATTTTCCCGCCTACTTTCATGAGTATATGCTTTTACTGTTCCATTGGAAGCCATAAGCTCTTCGTTATTTACATCAGGAACGATAAAAGCCTGTAGAGCAATTAAAATTTTAATGCAGTGACAATGGATTCAAACAAGCCACATAATTGAAGAACCTAATGCTAAGAGCACCAAAAGGAAGTTGTAACTAAAAGGGAAGTGGAGCAACGTTTGGAGCGAGTACATTGTTCTTGTAGCTGTACTTGAGATATGAATCGCCGCTACTTGCATCTTCACGTCCCGAATTTGTGGTTCCATCAAAAACTTCATTAGACTGCATCTCTTCACCACACGAATATTGGGAGCATCTCACTAGCTCAATGGAAGAAGAATCACTATTATTTTCCCCCTCAAAGACCAAATTCTCTTTTGTCTCTCTTCCTTCAATTGTTTCAAGTAAAGAAACATCTTCGACCTGCAAAGTAAGAAAATCACGTCTCAGAATGATATGATTCACAAAGCATGCAGGACAAAAAATGAGTGCTTCCATCTGCCCTAGAGGGAGAGGCCACTTAAAAATCTAGAAGAAATTTAAGGAGTTGCTTAATGTTGATGGACAAATTTTCAATTAACTAAATACAAATAAAACTATAGAAATCATGTAAATAGTCGTTTCTAGTAGGAGTGGAGTATCCTGAGAATTACTATTCCGTTTTTTGTATTAGAGAGATTAGTCTCTCAAAAGCTAGACTTCCCTCTGTGGAGATGAATTTTAATTATTCAGACTCCTATGTAATCATTCTGTCTTTTGATCATCATCATGGAAATCTGAGTTGTAGCAAATTGGTTTTGGAGCAATTGACCTGGTTCAATGATGGTGCCCCCAAGAGTGAGATGCCAAACCGGGATTTAAACTCTACAAGGACATAAGACAAAGAAATTTATTCTTAGGGGCTTCTTGGTCAGGGGGTATTAGGGGGTGAGGAATGAAAACGATAATGAATAATGGTGTGTGGTTCAATATAAAGCATCGAGTGATTATTTGAAAATGGGTATCATCCATGCCCTGGTAAATTGGGGGGGAATGCTGTTTTATTCCCTAACATTGTAATTCCCATTTCCATTCCCTTAAAACAAACCAAGCACCCCCTTACAAAGATATAGAAAAAAACGAGGAAGGATGTTCTGAGCCCAAAAAGAAACAAGAATTGCTTTACTAGTACTTAATAAGTTATATCCCTTGTACAAATTTCAGAGAACAGAGCACAAGCTGGAGTTTGAACCATCTAAGATAGTTAAATGAGATGCAACTAACCAAAAGTAAATTCCAAAATTTGATAAAGAGAGGTACCATAATCTCCTGCAATGAGTCATACTTCCCATCTACAGTGGAGGAAGTACGATGCAAACTTCTATTCAATCTTTTCCAGTGGGACTCATCCGGAGTGTCCTGGAAAGAAATCAACAATGTTCAAGACACTTCAAAAATCGAATTATACATGGATCCAAACAATATAGATATTAGCCAGGTGATAAAATGAGCACCTTGGCACAAAATATATAAACGTTGACTGCTTTAGTTTGACCACGCCTATGAGCTCGACTTTCAGCCTAGAAAATTACAATTGTATCAAGCAAACAATTGGAACAATTGGAACAATTAGAACAAAATTCATGTAAACTTCCAATCAATGGATCTCGAGAACACTGATCTCTGAGATACCACACTAATTCTTATAGAAGATCAGGAATACAGAAGACAAATACACCTTCTTTGCAATAAAACAACTATATATCCCCAAATCTCAAATAGTAACTACGAAGCACAGTGACATCAATTTAGCAGGTAAATAAATTTCAGCCCAATGCATCATAGTTCAAGAAAGCACATCCTTTATTCTTCTTTTGGTTACTAAAGAATGAGCTTATGGACCTTTAAGAGAATAATCTCTAAAAATGTAACCATAATAACATAACACTCATCAAATTTACTTTGCTCACAATTGATGCACCTGTTGGAAGTCGGATATTTTCTCAGGCAATTCTAGGAATACCACATTCTGTGCAGCTGACAAGTCAAGTCCACTACTCCCAGCAAGAATCCCAACCAGTGCAATTTTAACCTGCAAAGTCATGTCGCACTGTTGTTATTATTACAGACTGCCAAAAACTTCATGCATATTTCATTAATGTTATTATCCTTTATGAACTTATGATCCAAGCTGGAAAAACCCAACAGATCTTTTGTATGCCAAATGCAGTGTCTAATAAATATTATATCCAGTATCAACTTGATGAAATGGACAATGCTAACTGGTGAATTTCATTAAAATGCTCAGAGTTGAAGACTGTCTACTGAGAAGACACTCTACATGCCTCTTTTGAATGTTGGAAAGAATGGATAGCCTGCTGTCTATCTCTGGCAGATGCATCACGTGCATCGATACGTACAAACTTAATCCCCTTGTCACATAGGAATTCCTGTTAAGTTGAAAGACATTAGGACAAGTACAAAGTGAAATGCAAAGTATATTCCAATAAAGAGAAACCAAAGTTCAATCAACATTTTATTACAAAGAATACATGAAAGCAGATGGCTCAAAATAACTTCGATCGGTCTTAGAAAATTATGATAATTTTTCTCCTGCAAACTTCTCTCTTCATTTCATCTAATTTGACATTCAAATCTAGTATGTCAAAGGTCAGAAGAGGGCTATGTAAATGAACAAGTTCACTTATGAACGGTATACAAAAGGGAACAAGATAGACTTTGTCACCTGTACTCTATCGGTAACCTTATGATGGTGAGCAAATATTATCATTTTATGAGAACTTTGACTTGATTCAAACTTTTCATCATCATCAGATTCAGCAATGATTGGATGCATAAGTAGCCACTCTATGAATCCTGATAGTTTTGCAATGCCAATAGCTTGCTTGGATGGTTTTGAAGAGTTGCAACCAGCATCATCTTCTGAAAGCAAAAAAAAGATAACAGGAAATTCTTACAGCTGATATGAGTAGAATTTAGAGATTGCAAGCCTACTCAAGCTTCTTTTTTGGTAAGTCATTAATAACCTTACAGAGGCATAATTAATATGATAAAGTTAACAAAGCATCTTATCTGTTAGAAATATGCAAGCTGAAAGAGCAGAGCACAATTAGGATGCATGCTCAAAATATAACAAAGTTGGGGATGAAATACCCAGGGTGCACAGATAAAGAATAGAGATAGCATTAGAGCACTTAGTTGAGGAGCATGAAGTCATAGAAACCAGTTTGTGATACAAATGCAACACACGTAGACATGCCTTAGTAAATAATGTGACATGGCTTCATAAAAATATTACCTCTCAACATTCCACTAAAAAGTTTGTTTTTCTATTGACAAAGTTTAACGCATCAAAGAAATCTAGTACTTATTCCATAAGTATCCCAGCTTGCCTCAATAATGTGGCATACATCCTATTGTGGTTATCAACTTTTGGCTAAGTAATTTTCTGTTATGGACCCTTCCTAGCACCATCCACCATTACAATCCATTGAAATATTCAAGGGGAAATGAACTTCTGAAGTCTGAACAAGGATTTTCAGATCCTGAGGGTGCATGATGAATATGTCTGAAGATCAGATGCAAGGATACGTGTTCGAATTTCAACCATTGTTTATATATGAAGACCACCATGAACACAAATGACATGGTATGGCTATTACACCTGACTAATCAGATAAGTATTTCACACGAGGGAGGACAATGCTGCAAAGGTAGACTTCTATGGAATTGTGTTAACGTACACCAGGATGGGTGTAAAGAGAGATTAATTTAATTAAACAGGCCATCAGGCATTAGAACATCAACCTTGGAGATTTAATAGTGCAAGGAAAGTGACATCAGTCAAGGTACTAGTGAATTTTTTTATTGTGTCACATCGTCACTTGAATCATCTTGCCAATAGATGAATACAGTGCATATATAATACATTCAGCAGTCCCGAAGTGGAAACAAATAGGCACCATGGGTAAACTGTACACAGAGAAATAAGAAATTGTGGATGTATGACAAATTCAACCTCTCAGGCTATCCGTCCGCAAAAAACCAACCCATGGGAGATAAATAAACACTAGAGTAAGCTTGCAAGAGAAACAAGAGTAAGCTAGTTTGTTCGGCATTGCTTTAAGAATTTTAGTATTGTAGCCACGATGTTGACCAGTGATTCATCACAGACCCTAATGCTCTGTACCACACAAAGAGGCTTGTTTGACTTAAGAAATACTTACAAGATACCTTTCTGGTAACTACGAATATCAGGTATTTAACATTTAACCATTTATGTATTAGAAAAAGGGCTGTGTACTAAGAAACAGGATTTTACCCATAATACAGTGTACAAGGAAGATTTTTTCAATGCCATCAAGATACAGAACCACACACATCATGAGCCAATTTTATTGCTTATTAGTACTGTAGAATCCATGACCTTAACAATAGAGCACAGAACAAAAGCAAAGACTAAGAAACATTTGAATACAGCCAAAACCACGGGTCAAATAAGAAAAGACAAATCTAAAAACCAAATAAAAGCAGATATAAGTTTCTGACTCGACGGAAGCAGTGAAACAAACTCTGGTGCTAATATCTTGAAGCAACTTCTTAGAAGTCAAACATTTAGCAAGTCCAACAAATTTTTATGAAGGAACTTACGAGACAAATTAACTAAGAAACCGAATAGCAGCACAATTATGTCATACATTTCGAGCATGGATTATTGTCTAGAAGCAGAGAATGATTAACCTTCTTTACATAGACAAACAAATGGAAGGCTGAAATCTTACTTCCATCATCATGTTTATTCTCATCCGATGGACCATCTTGGACATCATTTTCTGTAGAAGCATCCTCATTTGCCCTGCTGCAAATTGCTTTTGCTGAACCATCTGATTTCTTCGTAACCAAGTTTATAATTTGTCGCCGTATGGGTGGTAATTGCATCAAGACATGCTCCTTCAAGCGTCTTATCTACAGGACATAAACAAACAGCAACGCTGAAGAACACCTTCAAGATTAGATGAAACAGAATATCGTTGTTCCAAAATTAACTTCACAGGTTAATAGGTCAGATCCATTTATATACTACTCCTCCATCAGAAAAGGGAATCCACTTCACAATTTTTCTGTCCAGAAAAAGGAGTCCTCTTTCTAGATTTAACCATGAAATATATTTGATGTTAAAAAATACTCTTTAACTTTTACAAATTAAATAAATAATAATCATTAAAATATCATGTGTAATTGTATCAATCCTTGCAGAATTAACGAGATCCATTTTTTTGGGGGGGAGGGGGATATGACTGACGGCTATGGACTGTTTCAGTTATTCTAGGAAAGAATAACTCAGAGAGAAGTTCAAGAAATGATAAAAGAGTCCACAAATAACGAGAACTGACCATAACAGTCTGCTTCAGCAACACATTTAGCTCCTCCAAGCGAATACCCTTTGAAAAATCCTGGAGAAACATAAACATGCGAAATGTAAGTTGTATGCCAGCAAAGGAGATGATGCAGTTGATCACACCCGACAACCATGAGACATGTAGTAGTTCTGTGGATTTGGTGAAGCAAACGACCTTGGCAGTATCATTTATACGTATGGTATGAACAAACAAATGCTACCTGGTAGACAATTCCTTGAGAAGTTCGGGAACTGCTCATGGAACAGTAGGTTTTTGCAAATGCAATCTTGTCTTTTCCAAGCAGTCCAGGCCTAGACAAAGACAGCATTTGTCAAGAAAACTGCATGATCTGACAATCACTCAGAGCATCAAACGAAATACTACAGAAGGGAAAAGCAAAAGTTACCATAAAATATTTATCTGATGAAAAATGTCAAATGGCCTATGAGCACCTAGGAGAATACGTAACCAAAGAAATTAGGATCCATGTAGTGAAGCATTAAATGTCTGTACATTCATAATTACTATATCACTCATCAGCATAAAGCTATCCAGAAATATGAAAAATCTGCCATGCCACAACCTTGACAAAGAAGGAGTCCCTGAGAGTAGAACTATACGATTAATCTTTGATGAAACATCAAGTACAGCCTGTGTCTGTAAGCAACGGATAAGAGAATTAAATTAGGGTAAGCATACACCACCATTAACTTGGTTTGACCATCCAAGTGCAAAGCATGTTAGGAAATTCGATGGATAGGAGGGTGTAACACATTGATTCTGTGCAATATAGTAGACAGTTCCATTCAAAACAAAAACACAGTCGAGCCGGAATCTAGTTGATCTCTTTTTGTTTGAATTAAATTCATAGAACTAGCTAGTACTTTTGCATGTCATTCAAAGCATTATGAATTTTAGAGTTGCTAAACATAGATCTTTGCAAGAAAAATGGGGAAGGAAATAGGGTTTTTAGCAAGAAACATAAGATTTCAGGGTCTAATTAGGCAAAAGTTGAACCTGAAAGAGGAGGCATCCAACCACAAGGCTTGTNTTCAGTTTCTGTTCTAAATTGCCAAGGATGTAGTTTAGGCAAAGCCTAGATGAACCTTATCCAAAAAAAAAAAAAGAGGAGGCATCCTGTAGTTAAATCTATGACTACAACTTTAAGTTGAGCAAGTGTCACACCAAGGCACCTGATCATGTTTTTTCTCTAGAAAAACAACCAAAAGGTTGCCAGTGTTATCTGATTTTTATGAATGATACAGTAAGTGGGACCCACAAGATGTGAACTTTGTGCTACAGTGATGGATCATTTGTATAAACTTTTAACTGAATTTAGTAAGTGAACAAGTGAAAGAGGGATCTCAAATCTATGGGATGACAACAGGTATTCAGAAGTTTGAAATATCATGCAGATCTGTATTCTTTTGTACAGAATACTGTAATCATGCTTTCAACACCATTAATAATGCTCTGGATATATATATATAGCTTACGTATTCGATTATCCATTACCCATTTTCGATAAAGTATAAAAATATTTACCACTTCAACTCTAATTGATACTTGATTTATTTTAACTTTTCAGTGGTTCAATAAGCCAGCAAAGTTATTAGAACTGAGGATTCTTCACACTTACAAGCATGAAATATATTAGAACTCAAGGTTAATTGCAAGCTAATATAATATAAGGGTACCTCTCCTGCTTCTGATGATGGTCGTTTCGTACACCGTACATGATGTGATTCATCAACAATCAAAACAGCCCATTTTTGTTCTGATATGCTCTTCTTCAAATTGTGCAACATTTTGTAAGAAATAACAACAACCTTTGGAAACCTTGCTAAGTTTGCAGGGTTGTTTTGATGACCAAAAACTGGAAGATGAATCAATGGAAGAGGCAAAGCATCAGCCACCAAAAGTTGCTCAGAAGTAGTTCTTATTATAACTAATTGCCGCATATTCAAATAATACTAGTTGGCACATCCTGAGAAACAATATAAAACTATTTATTTGCATTAGATGAAACATACACATGTTGAAAGGATATGCATTCCCCTAGAGATGCAATATTGTGAGATTATACTATGGTATCCCCACATATGCCAGCACACACACATATACAATCAAACGAAGTAAAAAAAACAAGCAACAAGAAGAGGTAGGAAGAGAGGACTATTGCATTGCCATCAATCAAAATTGACAAAGCTACTTATATACTCCCATGTTCCACATAGAAGTTACCACTTCCTTATTAGATCATCTGTTACTATGGCACAGTTTCTATAAAATATGAATTCCATTACTCTCCGCTCATTTACAATTAATACGGAAGGAAATCTGGAGTGGAGTTAGAATATTTAGAGCCAGATGCACAGTTTAAGAAACATGTATGCATGCATATCTGTCAAGATTCATAGATATGCCTCTCACGAGTAATACAAAATTCAGCTCACAGGCAAACTTTAGGATCATAGCATCTCTATGTTAGTTTTAATTATCACAAGATTAATAAACTTGGAATAGCAAGACTAAGCCATAGTTGAGAAATATACCTAGATGAATATCAGAGGGCAAACAAGATGGAAGCCAATGCTCTAATTCTTCTGCCCATGTATACCGCAGAATAGCAGGGCAAACAACTAGTATTGGACCTTCATTCATGAAACAGCTTGCAATTGCAATTGCCTGAAAATCAAGTAAGCAACTGAGAATGAGTAATAGCCCCTGATCTGAGAAAAGTTATACAAGGAAAGGATTATGCAAAATGAGACAACATTCTGCAGACGAAAAGACTTCTGCCCATACAACATGTAGGTGTCATAATGTAAGAAGAGAGTATCCATGCAGATTTCAAATAAAAAGGTTGTAACGATGCAGTTACATATCAAAAGGTTGCAACTATGTAGATTTCATATGAGACAATCATCATCATGCAACTTCAGTCATGGGAATTTGAACCATAGTTTGACGATGCTGACTGCAGGTAAGAAATAGAAGCACTAATGCCTACCCGAAATTGTACACATACCATGATAAGACATGCCAATCATATTATTTTAAAAGAAAAAAGATGGAGCAAGAGCCAAGAGGTATACTGGTGATTCAGGAAATCAGGATAAAGAAAACATTACTCTTCTGATTTTTACCTGAAGTGTTTTCCCAAGGCCCATTTCATCAGCAATGAGACAGCGGCCACCTCGACGCAATCCAAACTTCACACCTTCAACTTGGAAAGGAAGCAGTACCTCCAATAAAAACTTTGGAAGCTGCCCCATTAACTCATCTACTTTCTCATCAGATAAATGCTCCGGCCTGCAGGGTTCCCATCGCCCCTCAACATATGGCCGTGACAGTACGCTTACAGCCCTACGTGTTACGTAAGGGATATCTTTATAGCCAACGCGCTCCATCTTTAACGACTTCACAACCGCATCGTAATCCGTGAGCTTGAAAACACAAGCCTCTCCACCAAAATGGTTTTGTGTGTAATGTGAGGGAAGCACCTAACAACATCAACTAATTGTTTGAATTCTATAATAAACAACGAACACATAATAAAATCATGACTTTTTTTAACTTGATTCTGTCACGTAAATACAATCAAGAGCAATTAACAAACACACACGATGTATAATCGAGATTAAATAAGTAGTAATTCTGATTATAAACATTATCATCTGAAGGCATCCAATTAAGAACGACAAATTACTTACATTAGAGAAGCATTCGCTTAATTTCTCAAAGCAAGCGGCTTCTCCAGGAAACTTGTATCCATCAACACGCAGTGGCTTGACTGAGAAGGAATCCGGAGAGCAAATCTCGAGTTGGACCATGAAACTTTCTGAAGGGGGGTTTTGACACTTGGCTAACTTCCAGGGTGCGTCCGGAAGATCGTCGTCGGCCGGTGCCTTGCGTTTGGCATCGACGGCGTGATGACGTACTTCCATTCCGGCCGCTTAATTTTTTTTCCGGCGAGTTCCCCTTTGCCGTTAGGGTTTTGAAGCAGATGGTTTGATTGTGAGCGGGAATATAATAGAGTTTGTTGTTGTTATAGATTTCGAAATCGCAATTTCTAATAAATCATTTGGAATTTTACCGTTGAATTTTGAAATTACTAAAACAGTGAAACAGATTGTGTTCTCGAAACTCATTTCACGAAGGAAAAGAAAGGAAAGGAAAGCGAGGAAAAAGAGGGAAAGTAAAAAATAATAGTGTTCTCGAAACTTTTTTAGGAGAGAAAGAAAAGGAAATCATGGAAAATAATGTCAAGTGTCCTTCCAAAACTTTTCAACCAAATATGGGAGGAAATGGAAGGAAAGAAAATTAAAAGAAATTAAAGCTAATTGTGCTACCTAGAAAAGATTATTTGTAAAGAGTTTTAAGAGCATCTCCAACAGCATCCCCAAAATGGGAAAAAAGGGGAAAAATAGAGATTTTGAGTTCATTTATTGCTCCAACAGCTTCTCCATACTTATCTCCAAAATGGAGAAAGTTGGTGAGAGAAGGTTTTTTTCCCCATATTTGGAGATCACCCCAAAAATGATTACAAAATGCAAGAACCAATAGAGAGCTTTAAAAATAAAAAAGTAAGAGAGAGAAATAATAGAGTAAACTACGATTTTCGTCCCTGTGGTTTGGTGTTTATAACGATTTTTGTCCCTGTGGTTTATAAATTGCTTTTTTCGTCCCTGTGGTTTGCATTTCTTTCGCTTTTCATC
>LUCG01255508.1:1194-21415 GCA_001633085.1 Carthamus tinctorius | reverse complement strand
ACCCTCCAACCCGCCAACCCGTGACCCGCCAACCCACCAACCCGCGAATTGCCACCCCTAATGGAACTTGATTTAGGCTCGATAAATATAATATTAAATTTTAACAATTTTATTATAAAGCATGAATACTTGTAAAACTAGACTTCAAATGCTTACATGAGTGAATGTGAAATGTTCTCTTGTAGCTCTATGTCACTCCATAGGGTTGGGCATATGATTGATGACAGTTATATAGTTGTAACACATGAATGTGAACCGCTCTCTTCTAACACTATAAAGCTTGGCATAGGCTTGATAGTATTTTGATGATTATGATGAATGCATTTGAGTTTTTCTTTTGTAGCATTGCATTACTCAATAGATCTATAATACTTTGATAGTTGTAAACTACGACTTTTAGTTGTTATTTCTGTGAAATAGGTTCCTGCTCGATTTCTTTTTATTTGTTAACATGTTTCTTTGATTTTGGTCCCATGACCTCACAACCCTCCTTGACTTGTTGATTACAGTCTCCTTCAACAACCTATTAGACAGCGTACATTAATTTTAAACCATCCTTTAGATTAAGCGGATCCTCCTTAGAAATAGATTAGATCCCATCAATAAACGAAATGTTTCTCTATTATTGAATAAACATAAATGGCATTGTGCAATTAGTCAACAAGACCTCACCATGCCACCGATATTTTACTTTTCTCTTCAAACTATGCATCTTCATGAGATTTACTGGATTTGTTTGGTTTTGTTTCATGATACTTAATTAAGAAATATAATTTAGAAAAAAATCGTTTATAGGAAGTCTAAAACAGTTATTACAAGGATAACGTGTAATCAAAATCAAGATACAACTATCAAGTAATGGTTAATGATCACACAGAAAAAAAAAAGAACATGGAATTGATTTCGCCGAAAAAGAAAATGTTGTATTTTTTCTAGACAAGCGAAGAAGGAAAATGTTTGTATCTAACACGACGGTGGACATTGTCTTTCTTTCCGAATGTTGAAATATGATTAGATGAATAAAATATAATCGACATAAATTACAAGTTAATAAGAAATTTAGCCTTTGATTAAGCAAAAGCTGGATAAGTCAACCTTCTTAAAATCTTGATTATCCTCCAACTCATTTTAGGATTAAACAAATCCTTATCCTACCAAAATAAATCTAACAAATTTAGAAAATAATGATACTTTTAATTACCATATGACATTCACGATACGAAGTATCGTATTTTGTAAAAAAACAACATGTTAACTTTTTATAAAAGATAAATTTTATCTGATTCAAATATATATAACGATAGATTCACCCTCTATAAATAAACCTCTTAAACAACAAGTTTTAAATCTTAGAAGTTCATTTGATTCCAAGTAATTTTAAAATGAAGCTTCATCATTACATCGTTTCCAAATTCTTTTATTACAAAGAATATATGGAAGGAAATGTTAATAGCTGGAGACACGGTTTGGACTTTGTTTCATTTAGTTGGTATAGTTTAATTACTCATTTTATTAACTAAATTTTTTATAACAAAACTTCCTAAAAACAAGCCACTGAATTGGGAATTCCTCATACAACAAACAATCCAAATCCAATTCCAATTCCAATTCCAATTCCATTCCATCTCATTCCATTCGAATCCGTTCAGTGTTCATTAAAGAAAAAAAATGACAAACCAACCCTTTTAATTCAATGCACGACCGACTTTTTGTTACTGTACTATGTGTATCAATCTTTTTTTTGAACGCTAGATAACTCATGTATACATTCCTTTTAAAATCATACTCGTAAACTTTATATTAGAAAAACGATTTTTTACATATATGATTTAGATTAGGAAATCTTTTTTTATAAATCTTGTGGTTGATAAGGTCAAAAGGGTTCCCCATTATACAAAATGTTGGTATTTATTTTATAGATAAACTTATACTATTATACAAGTTGTCAATATGAATTGAAACAAGAAGTAACAAGTCTTGTAGTACAAGAGTGCACGTCCTTAACCTTTGTGTTCAACATGTTCCCCCCCAATACCAACATTTCTTTAACTTTGATCATTTCATCTTAATGTTACTTGTGCCCATTCCATCGCCATAAACCACCGTAAACCACCGCTAGCCGGCTAGCGCCACCCCCCGCCATGGGAGGACGCACGCTATCGAGATCATCCACCGTTACCTTCTTACTTTTCATCGTGTTATACTCTTTTTCTACGAATGCCCGATTCACTCCGCCTGATAACTACCTCATCGACTGCGGATCACCCGAAAACACGATTCTTGACGACGGACGGACCTTCAAATCCGACCCGCAATCGGTTTCCTTTCTATCCACCGACGAGAACATATTCGCCACCTCGAACTCGGCTCCCCCTCTATACCGAACCGCGAGAATCTTCGACACCGAATCGGTTTATAAGTTTCTCGTCTTTCAACCCGGCCGTCATTTCCTCCGCCTCCGCTTCCACCCTCTCCGCCACCCGTCGTATAACCTCACGACCGCGGTTTTCACCGTAAAAACCGAGGCTCTGGTTCTTCTGCATGATTTCTCTGCAACAAACAATTCGGATTCTCATTTCAAAGAGTACCTCATTAACGTCACTTCCGATTACTTCTCGCTTGTTTTCTCGCCATTAAAGAAATCTTTCGCTTTCGTCAACGCTATCGAGTTCGTTTCGGCTCCGAACGAGCTCGTTCCTGACTCCGCGACCACCGTGGCTCCTCCCGGAGTCTTCAACGGAGTGTCGGGCTACGACTTTCAAGTCCTCCACCGGGTTAACGTCGGCGGGCCTACGATCAGTCCGAAAAACGACACGTTGTCGAGGGCGTGGATGAGTGATGGCGAGTTCATGATGTTTCCGAAAGGGGACAAAGTTGTGTGTGTTGATCCGAGCACGATCAACTATCCCGACGGCGGAGCCACCCCTTTGATTGCTCCTAATCAGGTTTACTCCTCCGCAGCTTCGATGGCGGATTCCGGTGTCTCCAACTCCAATTTCAACCTCACCTGGGAGATAAAGGTCGATTCCGGATTCAATTACTTGATCAGGCTGCACTTTTGTGATATCGTGAGCACCAGCTTGAACACCCTCAACTTCAATGTCTACATCAATGGCTTCATCGGGGTTTCGGGCCTCGATTTGTCGTCCCTCACTTCGGACCTAGCCATGGTGTACTACAAAGATTTCATGCTCAACGCATCGGCCATCTCCAATAACGGCATGATAAGGGTCCAAGTCGGACCATCGGATCTCGAAACGTCCGTTCCAAACGCCATACTCAACGGTTTGGAGGTCATGAAGATGAAGAACTCGGCCGGGAGCTTAGATGGGGTTTTCTCATCTGGTGGCAACAACAATAGTCGTGGTGGGTCCCGCACCACGACTATTGCTGAGGCAACTGGTGTTGCCATTGGAGCAGTTATGCTCCTGGCATTGGTCGTTAGCCTCGTTCGCTGGAGGAACAAGGCTCACGGTTGGGACGAGGGCGGAAATGGAAACAGTTCCACCTCGTGGTTTCTTCCCCTTAATGCGAGCTATTGTAGTAGTCTATTGTCGAGTAAGAGCAAGAGCAAGAACGGGTACTCGAGCGTTTTCCCTTCCAAGATTGGTTTAGGACGATCCTTCACCTTTAATGAGCTCAGAGATGCAACAAACAACTTCGACGAGAGCGTGGTGATCGGTGTCGGAGGGTTCGGGAAAGTGTATATAGGCGAGATCGAAAAAGGAACGAAGCTCGCGATAAAACGAGGAAACCCGAGATCGTCTCAAGGCATCAACGAGTTCCAGACCGAGATTCAACTCCTATCCAAGCTTCGACATCGGCATCTCGTGTCATTGATCGGTTACTGCGACGAAAACACGGAAATGATTCTAGTTTACGAATTCATGGCTAACGGACCCCTCCGAGACCATCTTTACGGATCCGCCCTGCCTTCTTTGACATGGCGGCAACGCCTGGAGATCAGTATCGGTGCAGCCCGAGGGCTGCACTACCTGCATACCGGTGGATCGTCACAGGGGATAATCCACCGGGATGTCAAAACCACAAACATCCTCCTCGACGAGAATCTAGTGGCCAAAGTCTCCGATTTCGGGTTGTCGAAAACCGGACCGGCTTTGGATCAAACCCATGTTAGCACCGCAGTGAAGGGCAGTTTCGGGTATCTTGATCCGGAATACTTCCGAAGGCAACAACTGACGGAAAAATCCGATGTCTACTCGTTCGGAGTCGTCCTTTTCGAGATTTTATGCGCCAGGCCGGCTCTCGATCCCGCATTGCCAAGGGAACAGGTGAACTTAGCAGAGTGGGCAATGCAAAAACAAAGGAAGGGTGTTATCGAGTCGATCGTGGATCCTAAGATCGCAAAAACCATAAGCTCGGAATCGCTGATAAAATATGTGGAAGCCGCGGAGAAGTGTTTGGCTGAATATGGTGCTGATAGACCTTCCATGGGAGATGTTTTGTGGAACTTGGAGTTTGCTTTGCAACTTCAAGATGCATCTTTGCAGCTGAATCATGATCCTCCTCCTGAAGAAGAGGATACCTGCAAAGGAAAGATGAAGCCTGAAAAATCCAAGAGCAGTGATGATGTTAGTGTTGTTGTTATAAGTGATGATTCAGGTGTGCTGAATGGTTCTCCATTGTTCTCCAAGATCCAAGATTTTGAAGGAAGATAGAAATTAATGTTTTAAGTTTGATTGTAGATTTGGGTTTGATGCAAATTTTCAAAATTTGAGTTTGTTTTCTACAACGTTATGTTGATGCATTTGAATTAATGTCATTATAATAGATTTGTGAAGGGTGGTATCGAACATTCGTTTGTTTTCTTTCTTTTCGTCAATAGATATCATCACAAGTTGTAAATGTTATTGGCTTATTTTCATGTTTTCTTTTTGAAGATTGTTTTCTTCGACAAACCCTATAATCCATACTTCATTCGTCCTAAAATTATTGTCTATCTTTTGACTCTTTAAAGTCTTTGTTTTTCGACTTTGACTTATTTTTGCTTGTGTTAGACATAAAATATATGAATGGGTTGTGTTTTTAATGTATTTTCGTTGGTATATAGTTTTCATCAAGTATTATATAGCACAAAACAAAAATATTTAAGATCAAAGTCGAGAAAAAAAGACTTTAGAAAGTCAAGAGTGGACAATAATTTTGAAACGGAGGGAGATGGATGAAGAAGATCCAAATATATCATTCTTCTCATTATCTCCCACCAACTTTTTATTATTTCATTCACGTGACTTTTATTTTTGTATTAGAATCTATTATATATCTTGTTGTTAACTAAGAAAACTCCTACTTTTTAAGGATAATTATCAACCATAAGAGACCGTTGCAACTTATATCTTTATTTAAGATTTTAAAATTACTCTTGTTTTTTCATAGATCATTAATTCCTGATTACCTAATCTTGATTAAATGAATCTTAACTTCTTAAGTAGTCTCGTTATCTAAAAAACAAGAACAAGATCTCAACTTATTACTAACACATACTTTTGATTCTAAAATTGATGGTTCTAAAAATGTTTGTTTTAACACTAGAATTTTAAAAGGTGATGGAAAACATTAATACCACACGAGACGGAATCTCAACTAATTTATATCGATTTACGTATTTTTTTTTATCAATTTACATTAATACAAGGGGAGATCATGAAATAAGTAATTGACATTGTTTGGTCTTTTTACCATTATGAAAAATTATTAATTAATTTTAGTTATACATTCATATTAATATTAATTGTTTAAAATTACAGTTAATCATATTTATTATTTAATATATTTATTTATCAAAAACCAAATATATTAATTTTAAATATGTTTATTTAAATTATATAAAAATTAAATATATATGATTTTTTTATGTATAGATAACAAAATTGTTGTTAAATGAATTTAATACACTATTTATTTAATTTTTGTTAATTGTATTTTTTTTCTTTTAAAAATTAATATTATGTTACTTTCAACATTTCCAGCCATTTATCCACAAAGGGATGGCTAATGAATGTTCCAATGTTCTATTAGGCCATTCGTAATGGCGTCGGTAGGGGGTTGGTACCNACCCGGTACGCCCACACCGATCGAATACCACCCCACCCCCACCCCCAACGGTTACATTAACGGCTATTTTTTTAATTTTTTTTTCATATATATATATATATACATCTCTATCTCAACCTTTTTTATTGCATTCTCATCTTATTCTCCTTACATCTCCTCTTGTTCTCCTCTTATTCACCTCTTATTCACAAAAAAATGTCGGATTCTGAGAACGATGATATAGATCTCATCGTAAATCAAATTATTAGGAACAACATTGAAGCGACGAATTTGGTCCATGAATTTTTCGAAAACGAGCTTATGCAAAACGAGGTTGCAGAACCTAGTGAAAAACCGAGCAATAAACATCAACCTAGTGAAAAACTGAGAGAAGCACGCCAACCTTCGCCAAGATTTATCTCAACACGTGTGGGACTCTATGGCGAACGCCNTTTTAGTTATTTTAATTTAAAGTAAATTATTTTAATATTTTTTAGTATTTAAAAAATAAAATGAGGGGTATGAGAGGTACGGTTAAGGATGAAAAGGTATGATGTTGGTAGGGTAGTGGTAATATAGTGGAAAACTGATGTGGCAGCATGTATGAAGGGTATGAGGGGTACGGTTAAGGATGGCCTTAAGGCATTGTTTAACTTATAAGTCAGGTACATGTTTGGAAGAACCATAAGCTAGTTTAGTTTTTTGGAAAGCTACTTTGAGTAGCGTTTTGATGACTTATTATAATTATGAAACTTTTTATATTTTTTATTCCAAATATATCCTTCTACTTTTTACATTACTAAACTTTAAGCATGTCTTTTTTTGTCATTTTACAGTCATAAGCTACCTTATCAGCTAGTTTTGCCAAACGCATCTTATTCATCAGCTAGCTTATCAGTCATCAGCTATCTTATCAGTCATCAGCTACCTTATCAGCCATAAGTTAACTTATCAGCTAGTTTGCCAAACATAGCCTAAGTGGTAACTTCCGGATTACTAAGAAGTGAATTGTTTGGAAAAAAGAAAGTTCCTTTTGAAGTTTTAATGATTCTAAAACTCTTTAAATGATTTTGTATCTTGGGTCTCTTCAGATTATTCGCGGCCTTATTTCATTCTAAACAGTTACTAAACAACCATATTTCATTTTCTACTATATCATAAGAGCCTTTTAATAATTATGTATCAAATTATTCAACAACTATCAAACAACTCAGTATTAACTAAGTTAATAGACTTAAACTTTCCACAAGAAATGAAGGGTATCGAATCATCCAACTCTGTTTTCCAATTTTTAACCAAACTTTCTATTGATCAGGACTTCATTTATGTACAAATATGTCCATATCAATGTATTATTCACTATATTAAAAGCATTTACCTCAAAGTTTTAAAAGAAGTTTCATTTTACAATTTTTAATGTGTACATAAAACTTTCTTAAAATTTCATGCTTTAAATGGAGGATAAAGGTTGATGAGTATCTCACACCAAGGACGTATATATGGAATTTTTTAAATGATGACACTATATAATTAAGTTTTTGATTGAGATTTTTTCTGTAAGTTTTTGGTTGGTTTCGAAATATTTTTGTAAGTTATACAAGTTTAAAAAAATCTCGCCACTATCATTTTTGAAAAAACTCTAGTGGTACTTATGATATATATAGTTATGATATACATTGATGAGAGAAACCAAAGCATTATAATGATATAGTTTGTAAAGGAAAAAAATATATTTAAAAATTTTAATATGATAACGGTGTAAAATGAAAGATGAAACAAAGACATATAAAATACATCAATTCATATATATTTATGGTAATTAATAATATATTTAAATCGAAAAATATTCAATATTGGACTCATTTGAAAGGTATTGACTATGCGATTACAATGATTTAATTTGTAAAAGAACAAAACTATTTTTAATGCATTTTACTTCTTATATATTATTTATGTTTATATGATAAGAGTCTAAAAAGAAAGATGAAAAAAATAAGGAATTAAAAGTAACTACATACCTAATTACGAGGGAAGTAAAAGTAACTTATAGATTAAAAAAGTGAATTAAGGAGAGATTTAGGAGGAGTAAGTGTGGGTGTGTTAATTCAATTGTTAATGGAAATTGTATCTAAATACGTGTTTAGNAAAGTGGTTCACATTTGACCCCACCCCTATATATATATATATAGAGAGAGAGAGAGAGGAAAGTTCAAATGTGAACTCAATTTTTATTGTGAACGTGATGACCACTAAAATCGCGCCATGTGGCAATCTGAATCGGCCCCTAAGCTTTATTCAAACTGAATAAAGTTTTATTCAGTCTAAATAAAGCATGAATATTCAGACTGAATATTGTCACGTGACGCGATACTAGTGGTCCTCACGTTCACAATGAAAAATGAGTTCGCATTTGAACCGGACCCTCTAATACAACCTATAAAAAGGTTACAACCCGTACAACTCTCGTCTAAACCATTCATTCAACCCATGAATTATGGTTGATTACTTATTTCATGCAATAATATTACATGTAATACATAGTATTCTCATTAAAATGCATACACTAACATGGAATGCACATTTAATGCAATTATTATGCATTGTAGTTAAAATCATTGCATGAAATAAGTAATCAACCATAATTCATAGGTGAATGAATCGTTTAGACGAGGGTTGCACGGGTTGTAACCTTTTTGTAGGTTGCATAATAACCATCCCCTATATATATATATATATGGTCGGGGTTCAAACGAGAATGATATTTATTTAAAATAATACACGAACCAACAAAATCATATATGATTTTGTGAAAAAAGCCATTCGGTTGACTTTGGTTGCGACTTAAATTGCGAGCAAAGTCGCGTGAGTTAATTTTATTAGTTCGTTTATTCTTTTAAATACTTATTGTTCTCGTTGAGCTAAAATATACAAAAATCATGCCAAAATATACTAAAATATGCACTAAATCTTGTGCCAAAACATACCAAAGTGTGCCAAATATGCACCAAAAATATACCAAAAGGTAAACTGAAATATATCAATCCGCAACAGCGTTCGGCTCAAGCAAAAGGCAGCGTCAACGTCAACGGGTTGGGCTAAGAGTGGTGGCAAAAGCGAAGGGATTGGGCTGAGGGTGATGGTACAACGACATGATTGAAATAGGATGGGCAAGTACAGGAGCGATGATTAGAGTTAGTATAGTTTTTTGGGGTTCTTTTTTTATTTGTAGTTTCCCTATGAGGTCACAGTAATAAAAGATTTAATGAAAATATCTTAAAAAGTCCAAGAATTTATTTAATAGCTTTTAAAATATCCAAAAACTTATTTGTTCTAAAAAATTATTTAAGGACTTAATCACTCTAAGGCGAAGGATTGTGTGGAAGTTGCAATTAAAATGAGAAAGCGTAACAAGCGAATCTAAATCATTGATCACTTTTAATCTCATACCCTCCCATAAATTAAGATTTAGAAGTGAATTGATATGATGCATCTTATCCTAATACATATCCACTTCTCCTACTTCTTATGATAACCTTAACTTTTTATCAAAATCCAATCCCGTCACTTCGAAACACTAAAATCTATTATGTTTTTTTTTTGAATTTTTTCCTAAAATTAAATAAAAACGCTTTTAATTATATATTATGAAAAGAGAAGGTTATAATATTAATTGTAGTTGGTTAATGATAATTGATAAGTTGAGAAGTAATGATGGAAAGGAGGGGATGGGGGGGAGTCCATTCTACGCCACCCAAATTCTATATCAAGTTATCAATCTCTTTGCATCACCAAGCAACCCACACCTAAACTTTATCTATCTCCCTTTTTTTTAATTTAAACTTTTATTCTAAAACAAATATAAAAATGTTTTTATTATATATACAAACTAGATAGGTACGTACGCGATGCGACACAAAGCATCTTAAATTTTTTAGCACTTTAATAAATAATCTTGTTTCGTGCTAGTTTTATTTTCTATCACTAGATTCCAATTTTATGGTTTTATGACTTTATATGCAATGCAAATATTAATTTGAACAATGTCAAAATAAAATTAAGCTATTGTACTTTTAACAAGGTTCAAGAAAGCGTGAGGCGTGGCGTGGCGGTGAGGTCAAGCATTAAGTTTTACAAGATGTGATGAGGACGCGGCGTTTTTCAAGGCGTGATATATGGCGGCAAATTTGTATGTTATATACATAGAATTATACATATACGTTATATTTTATATAAATTATTTTAACCAAATAATAGTATTAAAATTGTACATTCATATTAAAAGATGAAAATCATACATATTATTATTATTATCAAAACAATTTTTGATTGAATATGTAAAATAAAACTTACAGAGGTAATTTTACAACTTTGTTTTGATCGTGAGACCATAATGCTTATGAGTTCGTGAAATTGTGGACGATGAGATTAGATAAATTTATAAAATTGTAAAAAGTAAAGTTANAGGCGCCATGGTGTGAGTCACACCTTATAGAAACGCTATGGGACATTTCGTAACGGCGGAGACGCGTCTTACGCCATATCGCGCCATGGCGTGCCTTTTTGAACACTGACTTTTAATATATGTTTGTTATGGTAAAAAAGATTTATGAGTTAACCCGTTTATGAGTTAAAGTTTAGGAATTAAAGCGTTTATGAGATAAGTTTAAGGACTAAAATGATTTTAAAACTTTAGTAAACCAGCTATGCCAGATCAAGTGGTTAAAACAATTAATTCTAACAAGTTTAAGGATTAAAACATTCATTAAAATTTTTTAGGGGTTAAACCATTTTCAAATGCAAATTTTAGGGGTTAAATTATATTTTACTCTAAAATTAATTAGTCAAAATAATTGTGTTAAAACACAACATTTATCTTGATTATATTTTATTATGCAAATATTAACTGGAACAATTTAAATTATAAATTAATTAATAATAATTTTTTTATAACTCAATGATTTTCTTGTTTTTTAAGAATACTAAATTAGTGGCATTATCTTGTTTTTTTAAAAATAAAATGACACGTGTCAATCGGATAAGCCTAAATGAACTAAAAATGTAAAATGAGTTCAGATACATGTTAGACGGGAAAATCCTGAAACCAACTCACCAGAAGATGACACGTAGCGGCCTAGTTACTTATTTATTATATATAGATTAAAATACTTTTCAATCATATTTTAAGTAATTATTAATAGATAAATTGTTTTTGATTTTTATATATATAAAAAAACATATATCAATGGTGAGGTTCATTAATCATTCTTTTCAATATTATTAATAAATGTCTCACTTTCATTAGTTGAAGTCAAACAATTTATTAATACGTATACTTGTTCCGTTAAAACTTTAAACTATATTAAGTCTAATTAAACCAACAAATTGTCTCTATAAAATACAATTAATCGTTATTTTTGAGAAAATTAATTTATTTTTTATTTGAATACGAAATAGTTGGAATTTAAAAACCTTTAACATTTTTGACTTAATATCTAGAATAAACTACAATTTCAGTCCCTGTAGTTTGTTAAAAACTATGAAAATGGTTCCTCTTTGGCAAAAGGGAAAGAATAGCGACCATGACATGGATAGAGCATATCTATAACAGCCCAAGACTCTTTTACGTCAAAACCGAGACAAAACTCAACAACTTAATTGACTGATAAATAAAAGCCACCAAAACAACAAAAGACATTTAACCTGCATCTATGAAAATACATGCTCTAAATACGTGGTTAACTAAAAAATCATCATTGGTTAGGACAAACCAGTTTTCAATAGAAATCATACCATTTGAATTTCCAACATGTCCTACAACATAACAATATGCATTTTTCAAGACCATAATGCACTAAAATGTATAACACCAAATTAATCTCTATTTATAAGATAGATCATCAAAAGAACCCACATTTATGATTTAGTTACCAAATTGTCGAAAAACCTCCAAATGCACGCATTTCTCAAGATTTATAAATTCATTGTACTAAAATGCAAATATCGAAAATAATTACCACATTTGATAAATATCAAGGAAAACATACAATACTTCAAAATAGACATTTTTTGGCATGTACATAGTTTTTACAAGTTAACTTGAACTCACTTTGCTATATTTAAGTTAAATCTAGATTTTACCCGAATCTTAAGTTCCCTTAAAGAAACTTGAATCTACAAGCAATCCTTCTAAATCCTAGATCCATAAGCTCCCGATACATAGACAAGCAATTCCATGTGCCTGGAATCGTTCTCCAAACACTTTTTAACAAAATCTCCATTGATCAAAACCCTAACTTTTTCCAAAATCATGTAAACCAAAATTTGAGGAATAAAAACACTTGGAAGCCATAACTGGAGCATTTATAATGTATGTATAGATTTAGAAAGTAGTAGGATGAACTCACTACTTAGGATTTGAGCAAAACCCCCTAAAAACCTAGAATCTCTTAGAAGTGAAGATGAAAACTTGGTCCTACACTTGAGGTTGTAACCACAAGCTTTGATTATGAAGGAACACTTTAAAACCTAAGGAAATGCCCCGCTTTGATGATGAAGGAACACTTTAAAACCTAAGGAAATGTCCCAAAATGAACCAGGGTTCGTCATTGAAAATGGAGAAACAATTTGGAAAAGAAAGGATGAAGTAGGAGAAGTGAGAAAATAAGAAAAATGCAGCAAAATCGCACATATAACACTTTAGTACCCGCTTGCTAGTTGCTACAATGCCTTGCCACATTGACATTGTCATAGTAGCATGGCATTGTCGTGCCACTAGTACCAAGAATCACTCTCTCTTGCAGATGTACCTTCGCGACATTGACATTGTCATAGTAGCATGGCATTGTAGCCCCACTTGTACCGGACCCTAAAATTCGGCTTTTCAGCACGGAAGGCTCTTGATTCTCTTAGGAATTAAAAACAATATATTTCTAACACAAAATCCACAATTTAGATACCACAATATGCTACGGTGTGACTTTTGCTTATCGAAAATAACGGCGTTACAAAACCCTCATGGGTTCTTACATGAAGGGGATTTTCATCTTTTTACTCATTTACATTTTTTATAAAAAAAATGTAAGAAAAATAGATTGTCACATATTAGAAAGAAAAAAGGAGATCAAACATTTTCTCTATATTTCCTCTCATTTCTCTTGACTTCCCGAACAACTCCTCTACAACAACAAAACATGGAACTCCTCTCAGCAGCAGCAAAAACTCCATTCTTTACTCCCCCCCTCTCTCTCCCTCTCCCTCTCCCTCTGCCTCTCCCTCTCGTGCAGCAAAACATGGAGACCCCCTGGACATGACAACTCCCTCTTCCATCCATGCTTGTTGATTCGTCTATCTTCTTGGGAAAACCGACACTAAGCCCAAAATCGCCTTCTCGTTTCTCACCAACACCAATCTCCACCTTTCCTTCTTTTAGATTTAAGTTCTTGTTTAGATTTTAGGTTCTTGTAAACAAAGTCATTTATGTTTAACCTACTAGACCTATGATGAACTGAATTTAGAACTTCTATGGAGGTGTATGTGTTGTTGTGTAAGGACTCCTAAAACAACCTTCATGAAGCAGAAGGCAGAAGCATTGATAACTCATTCCAAGAACACCCTTGTTAAATAATCAACAAGTGATGATAGGTGTATTTGTAAATTGGTGGATAGAAAGAAAAAAAAACAGATGAAAATTAGAGCTACTGTCATGGGTGGAGAGAGGTGGATAAGACTTCTTGTGATGTTGTCCGTGATAGGGGATTGGAATCGCTCGAATGCTATGAAACATCCCAAAGAAAAAAAGGGAGGGTGGGGACTGATTCAGGTTTTTTTTAAATGTTAATCATACGTATATATAAACTATATAAATTGGTGCCTCAACAAATCAATCAAAAAAGATAAAAGTACAATCTTGTTAGACGCACATTGGTGCTTTAAGGGCAACACAATCAACAAAGTTATGGTTAGATACTCTTTTCAAAGCAAAAATACATAATACGATGATTGTTCTTACATTTTTTCTTGTAAAGTTGGGGCCACTTTCACTGTTTTGTATAAATTATAAGGACCAAAGTTGTAATTTATTCTAATGTCTACAAAGACAACATAACTGTCTTGTGGTACATCCAATTTGGCTGTATTTTTTTTATTAAAATACAAACATCCTGATGTTGATAGTCACCATATGGTGTTTTCTTACATAACAAAATTTTACTAAGTTTTGGAATAATATAAAACTAGTTTTGAGTCTGTGCTAACCATCAAAATTCATGTTAAGATGCAATGCGTTGTTTGTTTTTTATCGACTATTTTCCTAAATCAGACTTAATTTCGTGTATAAATAAACCATTATTGCAAGTCCACCTACAATATTTTAACATCTTCCTTGTATTTATATAGATTGTTTTTAGAAAATTCATATATACTAATTACAAATAATATTTATCTACTCTATCGTCTATACCATTTCCTGTATCGAGTTAGAGTATTATATAATCAAATTGTGTTATAAAAATAGATTCTTTTGTGGATAAATCATAGGTTAAGAGGTCTATTTAGCTAACTAACAACATCTTCAACATATTTGATATAGGAAATGAGATTTTTGTTTTCTATTTTACCCTAATAGATTTTTAATATTGTTATCCAAAATAGAGAAAACTTCAAGCTTAAAGAATGTTATGAATCTTGATGTATTGAAAAAGAAATTAATTTGTTATTCGTTTCACCAATAAAACCGACTTATTATTACTTTATATCAATTAATTTTATAAAGTACATATTGACATGATAATTTTATAAAATATTTCCATAACATAAAGGAAGTCAAAATCTTTAGAAATAAAAAATTTGTTAAAGTTAAATATAAATTTGTTGAAGATATAAAATAACAAAAAGAACAATATAATCCAATATTTTTAAATACTTTAATCTCATAATATGAATTGATACCTCTACAATTTCTTTTGCATATAAACACATATCATTGAGTTTAATTTTTACCTTTTTTATAACCATAGGTTTTTAGGTCAAGTTACACATACACATTAATCTATCCGACCACCAAAAATCCTTGGAATCATCACATAATAACCTCTACGACCACAAAGGCTTTAGTAATCGTTGGATTCAAAACCGGATAGATAAGATTTTCCACCGCATCCCATAGGATTAACTAGTGATCCACAACTCAATTACTAAAATATGTGCCTCTCCAACTTTTTTTTTTTTGGATAAGGTTCACCTGGGTTTGTCCAGGCTACATCCTTGGTAATTTTTATTGAGAGCTAAAGCATGCTCTCCTGGGATTAATACTCAGTGGCCCCTGGTTGCTCACCCCTGGATTCAAACTTGGGTGGGTTTTTCCCCAACACCAAGCCTTAATCAGTAGGTTGTCTTATTGGGATTGCCCCTCCAACTTTTTTTGGTGAAACACTTCCATTTTTTATGATCAAGATTGAGAATAAAAAGAGAAAAGAAATGTTGGGTTACAACAAAACAAATACAAACAACTCCATGGATGAGTATATAGCTTATGGGGTTTGTTAGCTTTTAGTTGGTGGCCTGTCCATTCATCTAATGCACCAAATATCCTTCCCTCCATATCCATATCACCACCACCCTTTACCTCCAATTCCAATTCCAATTCCAATTCCAATCCTCACTCTTCTTCCATCTTCTCCGGCGCCGGAATTCAATTCTCCGATGGGAACCACCGTCCAAATCATCAGAACCTCCATCCACACTTTCCTCCACCACTACAATTTCTTCACAGCCGCCGCCATTTTAGCACTCCCCTTCTCTGCTTCCCTCCTCCTCTCTTCCTCCTCCGACCTCCTCCCCCACTCCCTCTCCGTCCATTCCCGTCTCCGGGCACTTTTCCACGCCGCCGGATTCCCTTCCCAATCGGAATTCTTCTCCATTCTCAACCTCAAGCTCTCCCAAACCATCACCTCTTCCATCCTAATCCTCCCCTTTACCCTCTCTTTCCTTCTCATCGCCAAGGCATCCGTAATCCAATCCTTCAACACCCGCCGGAGACCACCGCCCTCCTTCGCCGGAATCTTCAGTTCCATCTTCGAAACCCAGATTTGGAACAGCCTGGTGATCGTCTCCGCAAACGCCACCTGCTTCTGGGTCCTCTTCATCGCCTTCAACTGCCTGGAGAACCTCCGCATCCCTTCCCTGCTCTTCACCGTCGTCGGAGGAATCGCGTATTCCGTCGTAATCGCCAATGCCCTGATCGTGTGCAACCTGGCGTTGATCCTCTCCGGAATGGAACTCAGCGGCGGGTTCATCCCCATCCTCAAATCCTGCGTCATGATCAGGGGAAGGACCTCGGTCGCCCTATCGTTAGCCCTGCCGATTAACATGGCGCTCGCCGGAATCGAAGCCCTTTTCCAGTTCCGGGTGGTAAAACCTTATTCCGATTCCGGGCTGAAGAAACCCACTTCGGCCATGGTGGCAGAGGGATTGTTCATTGCTTATTTGTACTCGATTCTCATCGTAATCGACGTCATAACCGGGTGTGTGTTCTTCAAAAGCTGCAAAATCGCTTATGGCCGGAATATTGTGGATCATGAAGCAGGTAAGATCGAGGAAGAAGAAGAAGATGATGATGAAGTTGCATTGGTAAAATGTTTAGCAAAAGAACTTCAGTGAATTATCTTTTTATTTTTTATTTTTGTGATTGGGGATTTTTCTTTATTATTTTGGATTAAAGATTAAATTCATAGAGTAAATAGTTATAAAAATTGAATATAAAACAATGTACAACTCTTATTTGTCTTGAATTTTTTACGATTTGGTGTTATAGATCTCAATTTTAATTTTCTGTTTTATTCTTTTTATATGTTGATTTGTATGATTTTAGGTAGTTTTGAGAAATGTTAATGTTATTACGTTTTGAATATATATTTGGAATCTCTAAAAAGATTTGATAAAAATATATCAAGAGTACTAGTATGAAGTTAATAGTTTCAAAGTTTTTGTTTTTTATAAATACATTTGATTAAAAGAAATTATTATAATTTAATATAGGTTTGATAATGAAGTAATGTTTTCTAGGTTTAATAATATAATGTTCTTTTGTAATGATAATAAGCTAGCTTATAAGCTAGATACGTGTTTAGATGGACCATAAACTAGTTTTTCGAAAACTTGCTATCACTAGCATTTTGGTGACTTATGAAACATTATTTTTTATTCCAAATATACACTTAGGCTACCAATTTTTAAACATGCATTTTTTTGTCATTTTACAATCATAAACTACCTTAATAAGCTAGTTTTTGTTAAACACATCTTATTCATCAACTACCTTGTTAGTCATCAACCAGTTATCAGCTAGTTTGCCCAACATAGCCTTAGATAAGAACTCAATTATTATTATAATTATATTTTAACCTTTTATATTATGAGATTTTTATTCTAAGTTCGGTTATATTTATCAATTAGTTATTTGAATTCAAATATATAGATTTAAATAATTGTTATCATACATTATTTACTTGTAATTTTGAATTTTAACTAGTATGTATCAATAAATAGTGGTTAATCTAAAACTGGGTTTTAAAACTTTATCTCAAATTTTTGAAATCGATGTACTTGTTATCACTTGTATAAGTTTCCTTTAGAAAACAACTCAAAAAAGCAAATTTTGCATTAAATAATAAGAAACATGTGCAATAATTCGCTAAGTTTGAAAGGATTTCAAATATGGAACCACTACTTCGGTTTGGATGAAAACCTGAAAATGAATCAAACCAAATGTATATTAAAACTTTTTGTTGAATGTAGGATATGGTCTTTAGTTTGATATTTAGGTTTAAAGCTTAAACACTTTAAACTTGAATAGCAACATACATATTATAGATATGTTATTTTTATATAACAAAAAAAAGGGACTTGTTATCTGGATCCGTCATAGGTCTTTTCTCATTCACATAAAAGTAGACCCCCTACATTCGGTTCCACCTGTTCACACACATAAACCTATCCATACCCTTTGTAGGAGGGTCCATTTATAATTCCATACATCTTATTAAAACCGTTGGTGAAGTCATTAGGCTATACGTATCCAACTTTCCCAGCCCCACTGTCACATCAACTTTTCCCCAACCTCACAATTAACCATCTGGAACCCTCTATGATTAGTACCCAAAGTCCCAAACCCTTCCAACCCTCTCATTTAACACACCCACACACACGCACCACACCCACAACACAGCGATGTGGGCACACCGCTTGAAGCCGATTGCCGCCCAGCCCGCCTCCCATGTAGCAGAACCCGTTGGGCATCAACCCGCTGAACCCCAGTCACGGGTACGCATGGCCTTAAAATTGAAAATTTTGAACTTATGGGGTTTGAATCTTAATTTATACCAAAATACGAATCTGACTGAATTTTTAATTTGAGTAAAAAAGAATTAAATCAAATTAAAAAAAAAACGAAAATTGAGCTCCTGAGTTGACTATTGAAGTGGGTAAGAAAAGGTAGTTGGGTGTAAGTTAAGCAAACAAACACCTATAATTAGGTCACTATCCAAATACTATGTTTAATTTAACACCTTCTTTATTTATGTTTATATGGAAACCATAAATGTACAGAAACAAAAAAATTATGATTTTTCCTTAATAATTATATAATCAGACCAACATTTTTAATATATAAAATTGTTGTTATTGGATAATAAATATCATCCACATAACCCAATATCACGATTTATCATCTTTGTACCCACCAAAATATCGTGAATAAATACAAAATTATGTTACTATCAATTTTATGCATGGGTTTTGGTAGCTCAACACAATCTTTTATATGCAAGTATAAATATATTTTTCTTGCTAAAATGATTTGCAACAGGATCCCTTATGTAAAAACTGCTATTAATCTAGACTTGTAACCGGTCCTATCAATCTTCGGTCCAAATTGGGTGTGGATTCAATTTTTTGTTCTTTTATGCATCTCTAATCGCAAAATGATACAAAATGAATTTCACTTCACAATTTTCCTTCCTATTGTTATTGTTAAAAGTGCATATGGAGTAAAATTTTATGGGCTTCTTATCTATATAATCTTAAATATATTATAGACTTATAACTAACCACAAGGAACATTTAAAAGACTCATGGTTACGATATAAAAGAACATTTGAAAAAGTCGTTTTGATTTCTTGAATCACATGCAAGTTTCACCCAACTAAAATCATTACCGAGGAAGAACAAAATGACCAAGATAAACGATAAACGATCGAGAAATAGACAAGGGACCAAAATCAACTATAGGAAAACATTCTATAATGGTTGTCAAATGAGCTCCATTTCCTTAAGAACAGATGATTATAGATACCAGGTCATGAGTAATTTCATTATACATAACTAATCATATTTTTTTATTTATTGCCAAACATTTGTACTTTTTATCAACCAATCCCCCGGCCTCCGCTCAAGTCATTTTTTTTGAACGGCAAGTCATGATTGAGGTCATGGCCAATCATGTACTTTAGAAAATGAAATTACATCCATCAATCATATGCCAGTGTCAAAATATCTTAGCCCCAGTTCGAGTTCGTTCTAACATGGATGGATCTATTAAGCGCTACTGGTAGCATGTGCCATTACGGAATTTGTCTGTCGTAGCGTTTATTTATTTATTTTATAATCAATATTGATGTTATCATTGTGATTCGTTTTATGCTACACTATCATATCAAAACTTAAGTTTGAGTCTTAATAATTAATAAAAGTGAAACACAAATTTTTAACTATACATTATTGTATCTGAAAATGATTTTAGGTGGCGTTTAGTTTGTAAAATGTTTTTGATTGTAATGAAATTTGTTAAAAGAATTTGACTTTGAATGAATTGGAATGGAATGTTGTCACGTTTGACCACCTGTTTGATTGACAGAATTGGAATGAAATCTGTTAAATGAATTAGAATTTGTCTATTTGGTTCACAGAATGTAGCTTTGGAATTGAAATGAAATTTTGATAACTGACCAAAATACCCTTTTTAATAATTTTACTTTTAAAAAAAATGATTTAACAAAATAGTCATTAAATATTTTATCTTTTTAACTAAAAAAGCATTAATAAATTAATTATTAAATATTCTTCTTTAACAAAATAATTATTTATATTTTAATAAAATAATTATTACATAATT
>LUCG01255400.1:0-19387 GCA_001633085.1 Carthamus tinctorius | reverse complement strand
CAAAAAGTGGTTTACATTTGAACCCACCCCTATATATATATATATATATATATATATATGAATCACTACAAAAAATATGTCATTTATCCACGCTTCATAAAAAGCGTGGAATAATTTTAAAACTTGTCACACTTCAAATTGTGACAAATAGTTTAAATATCAAGTATTAGAAAAAGAAAAAACTCCACATTTATAATTGTGTAGGTTTGACTTTAAAAGTCCACGCTTTTAAATGTTAAATTTTTTGTAATAAACAATGAATTAGATAAGTTTTAAGGCATGGACTTTTGTAACCTTAGAATTATTTTCAAATTTTCCACACTTAAAAATGTGAAAATTTGGATAATTTGTCCACACTAATAAACGTGATTTTTTACTACAAATTTCACGCTTTCAAATGTAGATATTTGATAAAAAATTGTAACGCCAAATATTTCCACGCTTTATTGTAATTTTCCACATTTTTATGTGTGTTCATATTGCTCAAAAAGTGTGGATAATCAACCACTTATATATTTCTGGTGAATGTAGAAAAATGGAAAATACATAAAAATGCTTGGAACCGGTTGAACCAGTGGTTGAACCGGGAACCGGTCATCACACCGGTTCAACTAAAAAACCGGTTTTTTAAACATTCTTAGCCACCCTTCCTTTTTATACATAATAAGGGTAATCCTCTGTCATTTTCATTGGTATCTGTAGTTGGAATCTACTGAATCACCATTGATGCATACCCTTTAGTTTTCAGTCATATGATTCATCACTATCAACAGGCAGGTCCATGAGGGAGACAAGCTGCATGCTTCCATGAGCTAATTATGGGGGTGTTTGGATTTATGGGGGAGACAAGAGTTTATGGGGGTGTTTGGATTTATGCTGTTAAAAAATCAGGTAATTTGCTGCACCAAAGTGTTTTATGATTTTCGTCCATGTGGTTTGTTAAAAAAATGGGATTTTCGTCCCTATGGTTTAGAAATCACGGTTTTTGTTCCTATGGTTTGTAATTCATTGCTATTTTCGTCCTTATAATTTACAATTTATTGTTGTTTCGGCCCTTGTGGTTTACATTTCTTTACAATTTTGGTCCCTTTGTACTTAAAGGTAGGAATTATCCATAGATGAAAATAGAAATAGATTGCAAACTATGGGGATGAAAATGGTAATTTCTAAACCATAGGGACGAAGATTGAAATGTGTAACAAACCACAGGGACCAAAATTGTAATTTACTTTTAAAGTTATAAGTTATGAATACTTAGGTAATTTTAATAGGAAATTTGAGTTTCCATGCTTAATGGGCACCCTTTAATAAAAAATATGCTCCATTGTTGCCTTACTTAAAAAATATCAAGTAATAATGCATACATTAGATAACACATGTTCTATTATAATCAAGAAAAACCAACTAGAAATGTCGATAAGGACCCGTCCTTGTGGACATAGCATAGTTTTTAGAATAACCGGCCCCTTGTCGTCTTGGTCCTAACAAGAAAAACCTATTACAAGCCAAGGTCATCCAGCAACGTAGCTTTGTTCTGTAAACTTTCCAATGTCTTCTTTCAACTCTTGTTCAGTCTCATCAACTTCATTGTTGTAGTCAAAGTTTTTTGCGACAACAAGGAAGAAAAGGAAGTTCAGAAAGCTCAAAACCACTAAAAGCGCATAATAGTAATCTAGGCGGGATTCATTTAGGTTGTTCCGGATCCAACCTCCCTGTCCATTCTTCTTGGTAACATTAGCGACAGTCGATAAGACGACACTACTAAGAAAAAACCCGACACCCAAGCTAGTTGTAAAATAAGCCGTCCCGAGACTCTTCATTCCTTCAGGCGCTTGATCATAGAAAAACTCAAGTTTTGCGACTTCTAGGAAACAATCCACGACGCCCATTAACATGAATTGAGGGAGGAGAATGAATATTCTTAGAGGCACAATTTGCTTTTCCCCGACTATACCATGATCTCGAGCCACGGTTAGTCGTCGCCTTTCTACGAAACTAGCGATGATCATGGTAAAGATATGGAGTACTATTCCAATCCCCATTCGTTGCAACAATGTAATCCCTCTTGGGTTTTTTGTGTATTTCCGAACCAACGGAACGAAGAGACGATCGTAAACTGCAATGCTGATAAGCATGGAGATCGTTAGAAATACACCTAGACAAGCCGGTGGGATTTCAAAATGCGGCCCAATGGATCGAATCAACGTGGTGCCTTGTTTGATGAAAAATGTGTGACTTTGGGCCATCAATATGCTTGGAACAAATGTTGCACACAAGATTGGGATCATTTTGACCATTTGCTTTGTCTGCTCAACGTGAGTCACCGGACACAACTTCCATTCCGAAGCCGGTTCTTCGATCTTCACCGCAGCTTTGTCGAGGAACCTATACACAACAATGTGCTCAGGTTAGGTATTAGTAGTCATGTAGAAAAAAATGTAAAAACCAAAGGGTCGTTGGCCCAACGCTACCTGGGTTACCAGTAGAGCCTAGCCTTGCAAGAGCATAAGGATCCAATCCTCACAAAATATGAGGAATGTAATTGAGTATTTGCTGTATACACATATATATAGGGTCCGGTTCAAATGAACATTGAGTTTCAGTTGTGAACGTGAGGACAAAGGGGAGCGCGCCATGTTTCCAGACATTCGTATGTCATTCATGTATCATTCATGATGAATAATGTATCATTCATGATGAATAATGTATCATTCATAATGAATAATACAACATTCAAAATGAGTAATACACAATTCATGATGAATAATACATGGTTCATGAATAATATTGTATTATTCATCATTTATAATGCATGAATGTTCAGCTTTGTTGTTCTATTGAATGCTGACATCTGGGCACACATGTCGCGGTCTCGGCTGTCCCCGGGTTCACAAGCAAAAAGCTGGTTTGCAGATGAACTTTTTCTTATATATACATTATATATAAACGAGGGAAAACTAATTTACCTTAAAGAAGATGAATGATCAACTTTATACTTCCCAGGAATAGAGTACTCATCCAAAGTCAACTCATAAAGCTCTTTAGGGTCAACAGGTACAACTGCATTCCTCTTTCTTGCAGTGGCAACTAGTACTTTGGCCATTTTAGTAAACGGGCTTTCTCCTCTTGGTTTGTGCCTATAAATTGGTGTCCCAAATATAAACGCTATTATGGCCACAAGTAGAGCCAATGTAGGGATACCATACCCCAAGCTCCAACCCACATTGTCTTGAATGTACACTAGGAATGTATTTGAGAAAAGAGTGCCAAAAAAGATGCTAAACATCCACCAATTGAAGAAAGTGAGCTTTTGGGCCCTTTCTTTGGGCTCAAAATCGTCAAACTGGTCTGCTCCCATCGTCGAGATGTTGGGCTTGGTTCCACCCGTCCCGATTGCAATAATGTAGAGTGCGCAGTAAAAGATACCGATTTGAAATGACGAAGCCCGTTTATCACAGTCTAGGTAACTCACATGTTTCCCACATGATGGTGGTTTTAAGGATGACAGTGAAACCACTAGAGTCAATAAGCACATACCCTGTTAAAAAAAAGAATAAAATGTTGAAACTAAGTAGGCCATTCAGAGACCGATAAAATGATTTGGGCTTAACACCTATAACGCGAAGATTGATTGTTATAATGGTAGAATTGTGTGTTTATTAAGAATACATGGCAAACGACCGTGTTCATGCCCATGGTTCTAATTCGGTCTAAGCCCTGAAAATGTAACAAGATTCGAGACTTGGGCCATTAATTCTATCACCTGACCTGTTGTTGGCCCTACTTTGGCCGTGTCTGTTAGTAGCTTAATGAGCTTAACGAGACACAACTTATTCGGTCAGGTATATATGATTGTTTGGTAATGGTACTGATCTAGAAATTCAGTAAGCTTCTAGGGGAGGGGGGGGGATTTAATGCAGAAAGCCAAGTTTTTTTTCCTTCCAAACCTGCCCGTGCCAATTAAAAAACACTCTTTTCATGTATAAAATCTATGAAAAAACCCCTCAACCAAAAACCTTCCTAATCCCTACAGACAGATTTTATGCATACGTGACTTAATGGAAAACAACCAAATAGCCCCTTAATTTTATAATATAAAAATGTTCAAAATCATATATTTTACCAGAAGATAAATGACCGAAGCAACCATGAAAGTCCAATATCGTCCCAGGTATGTATCGGCAATATATGCACCCAAAAGAGGAGTCATCCACACAGTTCCCACCCAATTTGTGACATTATTTGATGATTTCACAGTGCCTTCATGCAATTCCCTTGTTAAGTACAATACCAAATTTGTCGATATTCCGTAGTATGCCATTCTTTCACACACTTCATACCCTGAAAATTAAGTTTAAAGAACCAAAATAAATCCTCCTACTGCCGTACTACGTTAAAAATAGTAAATCAAGCCAGTACGAGATAAACTATCATATGTTGTATAGTATATAAGAGCATCTCTAACAGTTATCCTAAATTTTCTCTAAAACAGTGCTAACGTAACTACAAACACCTAATCTGTTTTAACATTAACTATATTATTAAAACATTCAATACATATAATAAGATATTATTTCTCTCTGCTAAACATTTATTTTCAATATCTCTTATTAAAATTTCTCTCTCTATTTAAAGATTTCTCCAAATTTAGAGACTTTTACAATCCCTCATCTATTTTTCTCTATTTCATCATACAGGATGACAGTAGTTGAAGCAAAAAATTACTTAAAAATCCCTATTTTTTCCGTTTTAGCATAGCCGTTGGACATGCTCTAAAACGATGTCACGACATGCTAGATCAACATAGCCAGCAAGTGAATTGTAGCACGTATAAAATTCTTATGACACTCACCTAGCATGAAGTAACAAGCTCTCCATCGCCCAGTATTTGATCTTAGGACAGATCTACCCTTAAGATCTATAGTCCCATCTTGTGTAAAATCTTCTCCAACTCCCTTCTCGTATTCCATCGATCCCGTCGCACAAAAACACAAGAAAACGAGAACAATATGGATGCTAATGGATTTTCGGCTCCCTATAAATCGATACTAATTTTGGAACTTTGCCAAACTATACCGAAACAACTTAACACAGTGTCACAAGTCATAGTCTAGGATATTTTTCTGTCCTTTTCTCTTATCTAACCTTCCATTTGTACATTCCAAAGGTAGACTTTTGTCATTTTCATTGTTTTTTGCCGGTGGAATTTACTAAGTTGTCTTGGAATATTAATGCCTGCCTTTTTTCTTGGATCATATTGGCATCTTGGTGAAAAGTTTATCCATCTTCAATTACTGAAGCAGTTGTTGATCCATGAGATAAGTTTTTTTCCCCCCAGATGAAATGGGTTCAACCCTCTTGTTATTTGGTGTGTTTTTCTTTGAAGAAAACAACGAATCTGAAAGGCCGGCATCAACTGCTGTTTCTTGATTCCGATTCTGCTTTTGGTTGTTGAGGTTCAATCGCAAAGTGGTCAGGGATGGACCCACGACAGTTTTCAAAACGGTGGCACCATGTAATTAAGTTTTTGGTTGATTTCGAGAGATTTTTTTCGATTTTTTGGTTGATCTCGATGGATCTTTTTTTTGTTGAATCGAGAGAATTTTTTGGCTTGTTTGATTGATTGCGAGAGAAATTTTAGGTTTTTTTGGTTGATTTTGAGAGAATTTTTCGTTTTTTTGGTTCCTTTTGGGTGAATTTTTTGATTTTTTGGTTGATTCCGAGAGAAGTTTTTGGTTTTTAGGTGCACACCTTGAAGTTTCGAAAACGATAAGGTGACACCCTTCAAAATAATACGATTGCACCTTCATAAAATTCAAAAAATTTATCCTTCGGCAAACAAATAATATGGTGGCCCGTGCCACCGTGGACACCTAGCCACGTCCGTCCATGAAAGTGGTGTTCTTTTTGTTGGATCAACCATTGATCCTAAAGTTTTCAATCACTGATAGAATTTTGAGAAATCACTCTCTTTTATTAAATATGAAAATCATTGAATACACTTTTGAATCACTCATGGAATCACTCTCTGAATCACTCATACACACATCACGCATACTCTTTCTATGTGGGTATCGATACATACTTATAGACACTGAACCGGTGCATTTGAATCATCGTGATGGTTCGCCGGTGGTGGTGGTTACCGGAGGTTGTGTCTGTTCATCAAACGACACCTCTTTTCCTAACTGACACATCTTTTCTTATTTTACATTTAGATACACAAACTATTCTATTTTACATTTTTGGCACTAAACTATGTTTTCTAAGGTATGAGCGGGATTAACCCAACACTTTTTGATTTCAAAGCTTTCCATTGTGTAAGTCTAGGTCCCCAGTTCGAGTCTCTGTAGGGCCAGTGGGGATTTTTGGTTGTTATCTTTAGGACCCCATATGATTAGTCGAGGTGCGTGCAAACTCACACTTCCAGAGTAAAAGGACTTCTATTCTGCGTCTCTACTCTTGATTCTATTGATGGCTAGGTTCCGACCCATTCAGAGAACCAGAATGAGGTCGAGTTTGAGTTGACTTGGGAAAAGGTTCACCTTTTTTGGCTCTTTTCCAATAAGAATCCAGTACTGCCATAGACTTTGAACATGTTGGTATTTTCATACTCAAACTCAATGGTTCATCGTTCTTTCCTCTACACAATTTTTTTTGGACCAAATTGTAAGGGTTAGAGCAGAATCTTGAATCCTACTATCTTAGATGCTCTCTATACCAAAGAATAGGGTAAAAAGACCGTTTTCCTGAAGACCCAAACGGAATGAAATTTGGGTTAAACGGTTTTGGGTTATTCGGGTTAAACGGTTTGGTTAACCGAATAAGAATCCTTATTCGGTTCGGTTTTTGGTTAAACCGAATAACCCGAATAACAAAACCTACTATTTTTTTTTTTATAATTCATGTTTGTAAAAAATAAACCAAATACATGCAATACAATTATTATTTACATATTTTATTGCTATATAATGTTTTTTTTATTGATAATAGATAATGAATTTTATTATGTTGTATTTTTTGTTTGATTTACAATGTCGAATGAAGAGAAATAATATCATTGGATGGGTATATATATGGTTTTTACTTAATACAAGTCAATCATTGAGTGCATGATACAATTATATATTAGAAGCAATGGATGCTTAGTTTGGGAAAATCATTTGAGTAGATGTCTAACGAAAAAATATAAATCCTTATTCGGTTTAACTATTTACTGAACCGAATAACCCGATAACCAATTAAACTGAACCTTATTTGGTTTGGTTATCGGTTATTTTTAGAACACTTAAAAAACCAATCTAACCCAAAGCGAATAAACCGAAAATAGATTTAATCAGCCGAATAACACCCCTCTACCAAACCAAAACAAGAAAGCAAGCTACAAGTGTGTGTGCATGTGCGTGTAAACTAGCAACATGAAAAGGGAAAAAACAAAGTGTAATAATGACAAGTACATGATACAATAAATGACATGAAAAGTAGGAAACAGTAAGACAACCCTTTATCTGATGTAAGATATGTAAAAAAGGGTAGACACCATCCTGTCCTACGGTCATCATGGAAGAGGTAAATCAGTGCATGCATTCCATTGACCGAGGAGCGGTGTCTAGGCTCAAACGTTGGACCTCACACATATGGATTACACTCATACCTATATCGTTGGAACAGATCATGGACTGCAAGATATATGTAATGAATGTATCACAAGATATGTAATGAATGTATCACTGGAAAATGATTTACACCATGGTTCTTGGTATTTCTAAATTATTGTTAAGCTCCCTTCTTTATGCCCACTTTCATCTCAATTTCATTGTTTCCATTTTGAGCATCATAAGAATTATTAGGGTTCTTTGTTCAAGGGAAACCTTGGTCATTGTTTGAACTTGTAGATCGTTCGGGCTATAAACCCTCTAATTAGGGTTTGATTTTCTTTTTGATTCCAAGTCTTGTTTGATCATCCATACTAGTAACATATCGGTTTCTCTAAATATCCCAAAATAACAGTTTTTTTACAGGATTATTATTGTTGATATTCTTCATTAATATTACATTGTAAAAACATTAATTTAAGCCCCTACAAAAGAAATATCATTGTCCTATTATAATAATGTCGCCCTAGATTGATCAACACAACCAACAAGTGAATTAATGCCGCCCTAGATTGATCAAGCGACAAGCTCTCCATCTATTCCTAGTTTGTGCAATGAAAGGTTTATAATCGACAACTCTCGAGCAGACCCATATCTTTTTGCCCGAAGAACATCATGTGAGAAATACATAAGAGTCCGCTTGGTGGTTGGCTTAAGATCCCACCTGCCACAAGAATCCCCAAATGAATTGTAACTCCGACATTGTGGCTTAAAAACTGAACCGTTATTTGCTTGTGCAAGCATACAATCTTGGAACCAATTGTGCTATGTCTTGAGGGTCATCTATTCCTAGCTGATCACAGGATATATGTCTATCGTTGTGATATGCATTCCCCTCATGTGTACAATCTTTTCACCTTTCCTCATCCCCATTTTTGCAAAAATACAATTAAGTCAGACAAAAAACTCGACCACTTGTAATCGTAAACATTTTTGGTATTTTACCAAATTATGCCAAAGCAATTTGGCATCGTACCGAAAAGAGACCCTATTTTGAACCCACACTTAACATGTCCGATCCCTCCCTTTGTAAATCACAAGCGTCGTTTCATTTTCGTTGGTTTCTTTTTGTCGGAAGTTATCAAGTTCACATTGACGTATGTGTTGTTAAGAAAATCGATGTATTTTATCTGGTTGATTATTATATAACGAATAAAAACAAAATAAGAAGGTGAAATATCTCATATGCTTAGGATCCTATTTCAGACGTCCATAATAATTGTAGTCACTGAATTATCAAAGGCTGATATCTTACAACTGTAATTTATTAGAATTAGTTTAGCCATAGTCCAATACATCTTTAAAAAAATAAAATAAGAAATGAAAATAGAAGAAACTACCATTTCATATTTAACAACTAATTGGTTGTATTATATCCAACACTAGATTAATTAATGAAATTTAATTATAATAGAAAAAATATCATTTAATGAAAATAATAATTCAAATCGAACAAAAGCACCTTACAAACTAGTGTTATACCCGTCCGGTGATCGGGTACATCATATGATTTAATATAGATTCAGTTTTTTGATGTTAATATTTTAATGTGTACTATGCTTTAAATCTAAATGAAATATAACTTTTTTGGTAAGTTTTAGGGGTATGAAGTACCTTGGAGATATATAACTTCATTATTACGTACAAATTAGAGATAAACAAATGAATTTCCCTCGTATTAACCTTTCAAGGATTATTTCAAGCAATAAAATTATCAAATGGTTGTGAAGCAAATGAATCACCACCGGTGTTATTGCATAAAATTTCACTCAATGTTGTTGTAAAGTGGGAAGACGATCAATAAACTTTGGTAAACATATACCATTAAGAACAGGGTATTAAACCATTTTTAAAATACACTTGCCTATGTACTACGGAGTTGTTTACCAAATGCTTACCAGCGAAGCGCTTACGAACAATAGTTAGCACCCTTACTTACCTATCTGGTAACATTTTCAATCATCAAAATGAATTGTGATAGACGCCTTTTACCCGATAAGATTTTGCTAAGAGTCTACTTTTTTTACTTACCGAGTAAGATTCTCGATTCTTGTTATGCAATATGATAATCGATCGTTGGTAAGCACTTACCTGGTAAGAGTTCGTTAACGACCCAAAAGTGGATACGTTAATTAAAAATTACTGTAATACAATATTAAACAATCAATGTACTAATTGTTTTAGATGCGAATTGTTCATATTGTTTACTTTCTTACATATGTGAGCATTTCTTGTGAATATTCAGTTCTTATTTTAAGTGGGTTACGTTTCAATGAGAAGTTGAGGTTAAATTGAAAAGAGTGTAAATGATTATCAACCGTTGGTTGGTTGAGAAGTAGATAGACATTAGGATGAATCAAATTCTTTTATATTTAGAGATTCATGGAAAGACATGAGATTTAAAATGTTGAACACTTCACATTCACTTCTCATGTTTTTCATGTTAAACTCAACTTCTCAAATCGTTTGTCTAAAACAATTGGATACTGATCCATTTCCACTAGTTCTCCGGCATCGATCTACGGTGCGCAATTGGATACTAGTTCTCCGGCATCGATCTACGATGCGCAATTGGATACTGATCCGTTTCCACTAGTTCGTCAAGGACTTCCACGCGGTCCAGTTTATCTGATTTTGCCGATGAATCTAATGATGAGATCTGAGTTGCAAGAGAAATGATCGGCGAGGTTGAAGATGTTGTGGAATAAGTTATGAAGGATAATGCCTAAACTATCTCACACTGAATCAAACTCTTCTAACTCAAGCTTAACCGCAACAAATTATACCACCAATTCAAGAAAAACAGAGTTAACCTTGACCTAAAAAAGGTCAATCAGATTAATTTCTACTTCACATTAAGATTAAAAAAAACAGTAAGACATTAAACATTTTAGGCTGATACCAAACACTACAAATTCGAATACAATCATGTTAACATGAAATTTGCAACAAAATAAGATACAATTTCGCACCAAATTTACTAAGTTACATAGTGTATGTAAGTTTTAAATACTAAATTTACTTAACTAAAAACTAACCTTTATCATGTATTCCAGTAGAGATCGATTCTCCCTTCCTGCAAAATCAAAACAAATACCGATGTAGTTCTGCGTCAAAGAATGAAAGTAGAGATCGATTCCAAAGAAATGTCAAGTTCAACACAAAGATATGGATCCCAATGACCATAAAATCGAGATGGTGCGATGGAGAAAATGATTTTTTCCTACCTGAAATGTAGTGATGAACATGCACCCAAATTCAAACCCTAATGGTTGGGTTAAATGCGTTGACTGACTTCAGGGAAGAGGAGAAGTTAGGGGCTTTTTTAAGGAACGGAGAGAATCGTTATGGATGTGGGAAGTGAGGGGAGATCGTTATTTAATGACTTCAGGGAAGAGGAGAAGTTAGGGGCTTTTTTAAGGAACGGAGAGAATCGTTATGGACGTGGGAAGTGAGGGGAGATCGTTACAGTGAAGTGGGCTAAGAGAAGGTTGGAGATGGATCGTGTTGTAGGTGTGGGGAAAAAGAAATGAGGCGTATAAACAGGGACGAGGGAGGATGGGTCGATGGGGGAGAGTGGGAGACAGGCTTTGGGCCGCATGGAAGAGTAGGGAGTAACTGTAAAATACTGAATTTAAACGAACGAGATTTAGTCCTTTCTTTTTCTGACCGACTCCTTGGGGTCAATAATATATATAATTGTAAGGTAAAAATAATATTTTTACATAAGATCAAACAAAATATTTGGTTTCAAATTTTTTTCCTCTTTGTTTCAATGAAAATGTTTATTAGAAGCTTTTTTTTTTCATTTTGTCTATTTTCAATTATAACATTTTCAAGTAATAATAAACTATAAACTAAAAATAACGTATTACATTTGCACTCCTTTAAACTAGTACATGGTTGATTACTGATAAAATGTTCAAAATACTCTTAATATAAACAAAATAAAGAAAACTTATGTATGAATATTGAATACCACACACTATAATAGAAAATAACATCTAGATATATTCAAATGAGCAATGCTTAGGTCCAGTTTTGGGGTTAACTAGACTCTATAATGGTGATCCTAATTGTAAAAATTATTACAGTTTAGGATCATCCAACGATGTAGCTTTATTCTGTGAACTTTCCAACATCTTCTTTCAACTCTTGTTCTGTTACATCAACTTCAGCGTTGTAGTCAAAGTTTTTCGCAACAATGAGGAAGAAGAGGAAGTTCAAAAAGCTCAAAATCGTGTAAAACGCATAATAGTAGTCTAGGTGAGACTCATTGAGGTTGTCTTGGATCCAACCTCCATGCCCATTCTTCTTCGTAACATTGGCCACAGTCGATAGGATGAAACTACTAAGAAAATACCCAACACCAAAACTGGTTGTAAAATAAGCCGTCCCAAGACTTTTCATTCCTTCAGGCGCCTGATCATAGAAAAACTCAAGTTTCGCAACTTCTAAGAAACAATCTGCAATACCCATTAATGCGAACTGAGGGAGGAGAATGAATATGCTTAGAGGCACGATTTCCTTTTTCCCTACGATACCATGATCTCGAGCCACGCTGAGCCGTCGCCTTTCTACGAAACTAGCAGTGATCATGGTAATCATATGGAGGACCAATCCAATCGCCATTCGTTGCAACATAGTGATGCCTCTAGGATTTTTTGTGTATTTTCGAACCAAAGGGACGAACAAACGGTCATAAAGTGCAAGGCTAATAAGCATGGAAAGCGTAAGAAATACGGCTAAACTAGCCGGTGGGATTTCAAAATGTGGTCCCATGGATCGGACTAGTGTCGTGCCTTGTTTGACAAAAAGTGTTTGACTTTGGGCAAACAGCGTGCTAGGAATGAACACTGCACACAAAACAGGGATCATTTTGACCATTTGTTTTGTCTGCTCAACCTGAGTCACTGGACATAGCTTCCATTTAGAAGCTGTTTCTTCTATCTTCACCGCAGCTTTGTCAAGAAACCTATATGAGATCACATGTTCAACTAGTTAGACAAAATCAGGGTTGTGTGTCTTCAAAGACCGATTATGTCATAGTGCATGTCAATAAACCAAAATGCAAAAAATAATTTACCTTAGTGAACATGAATGTTCAATTTTATACTTCCCAGGAGTAGAGTACTCATCCAAAGTCAACTCATAAAGCTCTTTAGGGTCGATGGGCACAATTGCATTCCTCTTTCTTAAAGTGGCAATTAGTACTTGGGCCATTCTAGTAAATGGGCTTTCTCCTTTGAGTTTGTGCCTATAAATTGGTGTCCCAAATATAAAGGCTATTATGGCCACAAGTAGAGCCAATGTAGGGATACCATACCCTAAACCCCAACCCACATCATCTTGAATGTACACTAGGAATGTATTTGAGAAAAGGGTGCCAAAAAAGATGCTAAACATCCACCAATTAAAGAAAGTGAGCTTTTGGGCCCTTTCTTTGGGCTCAAAATCGTCGAACTGGTCTGCACCCATTGTCGAGATGTTGGGCTTGGTTCCACCCGTCCCAATTGCAATAATGTAGAGTGCGCAGTAGAAGATACCGACTTGAAATGATGAAGCCCGTTTATCGCAATCTAGGTAACTCACATTGTTCCCACATGATGGTGGCTTTAAGGATGATAGTGAAACCACAAGAGTCAATAAGCACATGCCCTATTCGAAGAAAGAAGAAAATGTTGTAATTAGGAGGCTCATCACTTTAATTGGGCCTAAGGCCTAAACCGATAACCCGAAGATTGGGAGTTAATTAGTTACAATGGTTGTCGAAGGCATTCAAATGTAACAACGTTTTTATTCAAAGTTTTTATCTAATGTAATGATAGATATTTTCCCATTCAATTCTTTATAAATGGGTTTACTTTACGTTAGTTGATTTTGATGTGACAATATCTCAAACTACAATATAACTTGACCACAAAATTATCTAACCTTTTGAAATTCTAACGAATAAAATAGAGATAACCGATAATATGAATTCCATACTTTTGTTGTTAAAAAACGAAATTACATTTATATATTTTTTTTGGAAGGGTGTCCGGACCAAAGTCCAACTAATCCCCGACAATTTTGTGGGCTAAACATGGCCCCACTTAAATGTCCCCAGGCATGCGCACGGGAAGGTTCGAACTCGGTTAGGGCGCTATGAACCTCCCGAGCGATAACCAATCCGCCACAGCGCTGTTGACAATTACGTTTATATTTGAAGAAACATTACAATGTTTGTCGGAACAAATTAGATGTTGGATTGAACCAAAATATAGTTTCTTTGTTGCTTATCTATTACAATTTTTGTTGTCTTTTATCATAATGAGTACGACGTATATGAATATGAATAACATTTTTGTACTATGGAGAATTATACGTTTTATAACTGATTGTTTTAAATTGATAAGGTAAAAAACCAAATAATATTCCTTCAATCTGCNCCCCGGGTGGTTATACTATTATATAAATATGTTGGTGAAGATTCAAACATAAAAGATTGAGAACGTATGAAGAAATTATTTATATGTGAATTATTGTTAAACCCAAAGAAAATCTATTTAAAGTTACATATGTGAATCATCATAGCTTACATATTTTCTTTTATCAATTATTCATGTATAAAGATGCATATGTAAATCATATTCATTTATCTATCTCTTTATCAACTATTTACATGTGAAGATATGTAGTCATGAACCCATGTTTTTACTAATATGATCTTAACTTTTTTGTCTTTTTTATTTGAAACTTTTGTGTATAAGTAATGTTTAAAAAAATAAGATATATTTACCAGAAGATAAATGACTGAAGCAATCATGAAAGTCCAATATCTTCCTAGATATGTATCAGCAATGTATGCACCCAAAAGAGGAGTCATCCACACAGTTCCCACCCAATTGGTGACATTGTTTGATGATTTCACAGTGCCTTCATGCAATTCCCTTGTTAAATACAATACCAAATTTGTTGCTATTCCATAATATGCCATTCTTTCACATGCTTCATACCCTGGAAAAAAAACGTTTAATTTAATATATAAACACATAAAATTTATCTGAAATAGAGAATCAAATTTTAAAATCTTAAAGAAAAGATATATTCGACTCCAACAACTTCTTTATTTTGAGAATACAACATTGAATTTGTTATTGAATATTTCATACATTTGATAACATATTGTTTTTCTCTATTAAATATTTAATTCCAAAGTTTCTTATTGGTGGGAATCCGGGAATATAATAAAAAAAATTTCAAGGTAATCATTTTCTGGATAGGTTTTCAAATTTTGAGAATGTCTACTTTCTCCATTTTATAGAAATGTTTTGAACAATTTGTTGGAGCAAAAAACATACCAAAAATCTCTATTTTCGTTGTTGAAGATAAGTGGTTGCATGCTGAAGATATAATTCAATAATAAATAGTACTTTGTAATATATAATGATTATAAGTATATGCTAATTGAGTTTACTCTACTAATTCACTTCAACCGTATCAGCATCAAGAGTCATGTAGTTTTCAACAAATATATATCTTGCTCATACAAAAGAGACAAGGATAAAACAAGAAATGTTGCAACTTGAGAAATCTGAACCTATTAAGCAAATAATTCAATTATTTAAAGTTGCGGATGATTATGTGAGTTTATATCAGTCTTTTAGCACCTGATTATCCAAATATGATCATTTTGTCCTTCAACATTCAAAAAATCATAATCATACTTTTATCCAAGTAATTAAACTGATTATTTTGACTCAAAGTCATAATACTTAGTTTGACCACACATCCAAACACTTTTTCTTCGTGGTACATTCAGAGATCTAATGGCACTCACCTAACATGAAGTAGCAAGCTCTCCATCTCCCAGTAGTTAATCTTGAGACAGGTTTACCCTTAAGATCTGTAGTCCCATCTTCTGTAAAGTTGTTCCCAAGTCCTTTCTCGTATTCCATCATCCTTTTCGCACAAAAACACAAGGGAACAAAGAAGTTATAAATATCAGAAATTTTGGAACTTCTACATATTATTACATCACAAATAATTTATCACAATATCAAAAATCCTAGTTTGTAACTAAATAGAGCAATACTTGTCATTTTCTGTTGTTTGTAGATGACAAGGACAAGTTTTTGTTCCCTTTCATTGGTTTCTTTTGATTGGAATTTATCATGTTGTCCTTGGATATTATTGCCTGCCTAAAACTTTGGATAGTTGGAGGCTTGGGGCAATTTTGGCATATTTTGATTATGTTTGTTACTAGAATAACATCAAAAAGGGTATATAAGAAATGTAACAAAATGAAGCATTATAAATATTAATTTCTCTTATTAAATGTGTTTACTAGAATTAACAGAAAGATACATGTATATGTAGTATTCCATAAATAGACATGTTAACAAATTTAAATTGATAAACAATAAGAATGCAATTCAATGCTAAATATTGGATTCAAATAAGAGTTTATTTGCTCCTCGTGGGGTGCACAGACCTGACCAACGTAAACCGTTAACAACACGTTAGGTTAGGTTGGTTTAAGATTTTTTATACTTCAAATATCAGATTGGATTGTTTAAGTTTTTCTTTTAAACCAGCCAACCTAGCTTGATGTTTGCGGTTTGGGTTGGCCAAATATTGGATTTAGATAAGAGTTTATTTGCTCCTCATAGGGTGTACGAAGACCCAGCTTACTCAGCCAACCTAAAACTGCAACATCAGGTTAGGTTGGATTGGTTTAAGATTCTTTATATTTCAAACATCAAGTTAGGTTGTTTAAGTGCGTTTAAACCAACCAACTTAACTCGATCAACCTGTAGAACCTTAGAAAGTCAGAATCCCTAAAAAAAATTGATGCAATTTCTGAAAATATTAGAATATCTAAAAGAGAAAACCATGTTTACACAAATAAGGAAATGTCTTAATAATAAAAATTAACAATCAATAAATGAGAATATCTTGTGTGTTTGTTTAAGGGTTAACAACATAAATACCTTGAACTTTTAACTAGACCAATCGAATGCATAGTTTGCCGGTTTGGTCAGAAACTTTCAAATCATTGGATTTGGTTGTTCAAATACTTTTAGATCGATCAGCCTAACCTGTGTTTACCCTTACACATCTCCGTGTAAAAGACATTTTAGATTCTTAAGAGACGGCCGGACATTTATATTTATTTCTTAATATATTTATTTACTACACTGATGAAGACTTTTTAGTGTTTTCTTAAGAGATTTTTTAGTCATTAAATAGTTTCGTTCCTTGACTTTAAACAATAGCTAGAAATTACCAAATTACATAAGGCATCATATGCCTAATAAGAAAGCAAACACCCCATTGCTTTTTTACAAACATTTGACTATCGTAAGCATGATACTAAGAACCTTGTTTTGTTTTTTTGCTTATCATCCTTGATTTAATTTAACTTATTTTGGTTCTATTACATACTGATTACGACCTATTCAGTATAGATTGTAACATTAATGTTTAATTAGATGGTATTAGGACGTAGATATTTAACAACGTCTAAATGAGTACGATAAACATTGGATCTCTACTAATAGGTGACATGAATACTCTTGTTTATATCTACTGAGCACGACATTTGATCGTAACAGAGATTCTACTCACTTTCCTAAAAGAAACATGATAATAATGAATTGATGCTTCAATAGCTTGCACTAATGTTTTAAGTAGTTGTACAATAAAATTATATAATTTATAAACAAATTATATTTAAATAATCTAAAAAAGTCCATGTTATTGGTTTCGCATCAACAAATAATAGTGAGTTGGATGCTAAGTCATTCACACAATGTTATCATAGTAATTGGTTGTTCAGAAGTTTAAATGTTTGAGATGTCACACCTCAGGTATTAAAATAAATGTTTTAGAAGTACATTATCAAAAATAAGGTAAGCAAAGCCAGGCCTTTTAACATGCCGTTCCTTTTAACAAGTCCTAAGTAACAGGTATCTCTTGAGAAAAAACTATAATCGGTGTAATAGAATGTAACCTATGCCCAAAGCCCCGTCCTTTTAACCGTATTTCTGTTGCAAAAAGGTTGATTCCGGCAACCCCAACCGGCCCACCACGGATTGTCAATGCCCGTTGTGGGGGGCATTCCTAACTCACTCAGCGATTGTGGCTACGGAGGCGTCCGTGTGCGAGCCGAGGCTCGAACCGAGGCATTTGATATTTGTTGCAGACTTATCTCTCACCCATTACCAATTGAGTTACACGCCAGCAAACTCTAACTATATAATTAGATTTTTTTTAATAAAACTTGTGTTTTACAATAAACTTATTTTTAAATATTTATTCTATATAACTTATTTCTAGAATACTTGGTTTATTCCATTTAAATATTGTATTTGTCCATCACAATTATGACTTCAAAAACATGAATGATTGTTTAATTATTAAGAACACTGTGAATCTGTCATTTTAAACTAATAATCTTATTTGAAATAGGTTTTAATAACAAATATAAAAAGAACACTTGGTTTGATTTTTCCAAATATTTGACAATTGGAAGCATGCTAAATTTGTTTTCTCGTTCTCCTTATCAACCCCTTATTAAAAATAAATTTTTGGTTTTTGTTTTGTTATACATTTATTATGATCATAACATTAATAATATTTATTAAGGTCTATATTACGACGTAGATATTTGAAAATGTCTATAAGAAAACGATCGGCATTCAACCCCTACGTGAATATAGTAAGGATATAAATAACTACCCGTTAAAGAAAGAAAGCAATGACTCAAGAGTCTTACGCAGTAATTAAGGACAAAAACTCTTAAACATTTACCGAGTATATTATTGCGTACAATATTGTATGCAAAATCCTACCTAATAAGGGGACATTTGGTAGACTAAACTCTTACATGATAAGTAAGGGGTTGTTTACCCAAACGCTTACCGGTAAGATTCGACACTATAACTTACTTTATCGAATAAAGTTATAGCCTATCAAGATGGTGTCGTTTGCAATAATTTACCTGGTAAGTACTTACCAGGTAAGAGTCTGTCATCATCACTTACCGGGTAAGACTCTCCATCCTTGTTTTTCCTCTTACCAGGTAAAGGGTTGTTTGTTAACCTCTTAACAGTCCAATTAAGAGACAACATCTGAATCGCAAAGAGGTAAATCTTATTTGGCAAAAAAAATGACTGTCTCTTGAAGGTTTTAAAATCGTCTAAATGATTTTGTATTGTGGGCTTCCCTTGACCATTCAATCTCAACAATTACTAAACCATATTTCATTTTGCACTATATTATAAGAGTCTCTTAATCATTCTGACCACTTAATCATGAAGCACCAAACCATTCAACAACTGTCAAACAACCTAAGATTCTCAATCATGTTTATCTTCGACCCATAAGCTAATTGAACCAGTAAGCTTACCAGATAAGTGTTTAGTAAACAACCCTAAGTAATAATGTTGAATTTTGAAGGTAAGCAGTTACTCCGGTAAGGGTTGATAAAAGGCACGTTAGTTACAAAAACATGAGACATCAAGCTTCTAAGAACTCGAAGGAATGTTAGAGATGAGTCTTGAAAATGTTCTTACGTATATAAACCACCAACTAAAACTCCTATTTATACTCACTGAAATCAGGGACGGAGGCAGAACATTTTTCAAACGTCGCACCATATAATTAAATTTTTTTGTTGATTTCAGTAAAAAAAATTCAAATTTTTTGATTTCTAGAGATCTTTTTGTTGATTTTGATAGACTTTT
>LUCG01255318.1:0-10876 GCA_001633085.1 Carthamus tinctorius | reverse complement strand
CACTTTCAAATGTAGAGATTTGATAAAAAATTGTAACGCCAAATATATTCACGCTTTATTATATACAGTTTTCCACACTTTTAAAGCGTATTACTGTTGTTAAAAAAATGTTAATAATCAACTACTTTTTTGTGGTGACATTATTGTCTCACAGCCCTTATTGTTGTACTATTGTATTAATCAATACATGATTTAGTTGCTCTTTTTAATTTTTGTTGATCAGGAATGATCATATGAAACTTTAGAGAATATGGTTGCAGTATCACTTCCATAGCCATAAATTTGAAGAACCAAGCAATAAAATATATATGCATAATTGGAACTTTGTTTATACAAATTAATCATATCAAGTTGCAATATTCAGAAAAAAAAAAGACAGCGATGGATCGATTACAGTATAAAAGTATATATATAATTTCCAGCAAAAAAAACATCAAAAACGATAATACCAAATGATCTACAAGAACAACCACATGATGGTTCCATTCATAAGTCTTGTTTACAGTAATATATATCTACATAAAATCATCAAACTCAAAACTCTCTGGAATCTCAAACTTAAAATTTTTTCTACAGTAACTTTCTGTCTCATCATCCTCAGGGATGCTACCATTGATGAACATAGATAATGAATCTAATGGTGGTGGGCTTGAGATGGGTGTTGGAAAAATAGAATCTACATTGAAATTGTTATTTTCAGTATTGGATAGCTGGAAACTTGAGTTTTCTGATGCTTGTGATGTAAAATGGTCACTGTAATTTGGAAGGATAATAGAATCATCAGCCAAGCATGGAGGCACCAAGTTTTCTTGACCAGTTTGGCCATTCAGATTGACCATGTTTTCTGAAAAGCATTGGCTATTATTTGCTTGCATGTGATCATGTGCTTGATCCCAAAGTTGATTGCTTGGAAGACATGAAGGAGTTGGGGCTAGTTGGTTATTATTAAGAAACAGCTCTTGGTTTTGTTGATTTGATGATGATGATGATGATGATGCCAAAAGACTGGCAAGCCTTAGAACTTGTGGATTTACTAGGCTCTGGATGCTAAGAAGGTTTGAGAGATTCAACGAAGATGCGTTGAATATGGACGTGAGGTCCAAGAGATCGTGGCGAGGGCAGTGTGTCACTGGATCGATTCCGTTCCTGAGAAGCCTTTTTCGGATGTGGGTGTTCCAATAGTTTTTGATTTCGTTGTCGGTTCTTCCGGGCAACCGGGCTGCAATTGCTGACCACCTATTGGATTAACCAAATTGAGATAATTAAATTGATTAGACCTTAAACATAATTTTTACAGCTAGCTAACAATATAACATATAATGGTATCCCTGACTATCTGGGCTCGAACCCCATGGAGAGCATGTGGCGATATCCAGATCATGGGCTTGCCATATAGTGATGCCCTTAATTGGGTTGGGTCAAACAACAGGGATTAGCCGGTTGCCCTTGTGAGCCCGGATACCCCAGGAGGAACGTATGTGTTTGCTTGCCGTTCAAGAAAAAATTTGAAAGATATTCAAAATAATCAAGCCAAAACTAGAACTCAGAAACATTTTTCTGGGACCATCCAAAATCAATTTTGGAAGACTGAAATTTGATAAAATAAATAGCTAGTAGCCAAAAAGAATTATGAAAGCACAAATCTTTGACTTATGAACTTACTTATTCCCAAGAACACTATGTAGTTGGATGATAGTCTCTTCTTCTTCAAAGGAGAATCTTCCTCTCTTGATATCAGGCCTCAAGTAGTTCGTCCACCGAAGACGACAACTTTTACCACATCGTTGAAGCCCTATCGTAAAGTAATATCAAACATCAATTAATCAAAGTTTTCCTAAAAAGTTGAAATTTATCGATATAAATACGCAGGCACTCACCGGAGTTCTTGGGAAGGGTTCGCCAATTGCCAGGTCCATGTACTTGAATGTATTGGGTGAGCTTGAGGTCCTCTTCTTGTGTCCATGGCCCTTTCTTGAGTCCACTTTTGTCACAACATGGTGATCTTCCCATTTTCTTGATGCTTTTCAATTGGGTATTATACTCCTTGGTGATCTTAAAGAAAGATAATATATATATGTGTTGGTGAAAATAGCTTTGCTTTTTGAAAGGAAACAGTGAAAGTTGTTGCTTTGGCTATAAAGGGAAGATGGCTACTTCCATATATATAGACAACAAATTAATATGTTACAAACTAATACAAAGGTCATCAGGTCAAAAGGATTTGGTTGTCAAAAGGATTTGGTGATACCCTTAAAAACAATTAACCAATAAATACTTAATGCATTAACAGTTACTTTAATCTTTTTTTTTTTTAGATTTTTGGCTGAAATTATGTGATGCATATATAGGAGCAACAAAATGTGTAGTAGGCTTCAAGTTTATTAAAGGACTCAAATGTAATCTAACTATTTGATACTTCTTGTCATAAAGTGTACAAACATAACTACGAAGACAAAAGGTTTAAAAGATAGTTTAAACAATGCGTAGATAAACTTTTAAATAAAAAATGTACAAACATGAATTCAAATTTGAAAGTGATTTGCGTAATTGTGGGTGTTTGAAAAATTAGTCTATATGACTATTTTAGTTTTTATGTAGCGAACTCTTTATCTGAATATCTGTGTTTGAAAAAGAAAATTAAAACATTTTAGCATATTAAAATGTTCATTTTTGTTCAAACATAATTTTTTTCATTTCTTTAAAAAGAATTAATTACTTTTCTATTATCGTGAATCTATGTATCAATGGATCTCACATGCACACAACTATTATATAGAGCTTCATTTATAAACTTATCAAATTATAAAAATATTAAGAACTAGTGTATCATGTAATTTGGTATGATTTTTTTTTTCATTTTCGAATTGGATTTAGTATTGACTAACATATATCTAATGTTATAGTCTCACAAATACTTGTTTCACAATATGAAGACTTTTTATATATTTCCGAAAAAAAATATATAATTAAAAAGTCAAATATTATGAACTGAATACATATAAATCAAACACATTATAAAACAAAAATATATTAATTAATATATTAAATTCAAATCCTAAATGGAAAAAATCATATAGAAAATACCTTATGAAAATATTTCTTACAATTATCACAATATATCAAATTATTCTAGTGATTATGCCCATATATATATATATATATTTCATTCCCTAATTTTATATAACTAATAATAGATGGTAAAAAGTATAAGGGGCAAAGAAGGAAGTGACATATAAGAGTTCCTTAATATGTAAATAAATCATGATTAGTTACATATATATATAGGATTTCACCTCCTTGGATTACTAAATCTGGTTCAGCAAAATGAAATTGGAATAAATACTTTGATGAAATTGGAACCCCCTCCCTTGTTTGACCTTTTAAAATGAAGATTAATGGTGGGTAAGGTTGTTGGATGCTCTACCAATTGCAAGGAAATGTATGTAAATATGGTTTCTTGCTATTCTAGCTTTCTAACACACTTTTTATGAAACCATTTATCTTCAAGGATTTCGGTATTTGACTAGGAGGGCCGTATATATAGTAGATGATGTTCCATAATTAATTTGGTGGAAGATTTCTTTTGACTAGTGTTCAATTTGTTCTATGCAATACTTTATTGTTAGGAAATAAACTTAAGAAAATAGATATTACACTTGATGTCGGTAAAAAGACCAATAAAGAGAGATGTAAGTTTCATTGCGTATTTTTTGTACCAATCTATAACCTATCTTTTCCTCTCGTGTTATGTTATTCATTGCGCAAAGCAAACCATAAAATAAGAAAACCAAAAAAAAAAAGTTCTAATGAAAAATTTGGTTGTTCATAACACAAAGATTAAAATATTTACCTTAGAGTAAACTACGAATTTCGTCCCTGTGGTTTGTAGTATATATCTATTTTCGTCCTTGATCTTTAAAAACTACCTTTTTCGTCCTTATGGTTTACAGTTCATTTCTTTTTTCGTCCCTAAGGCTAATGCCTTTAGAAAGCTTCCATTAAGTTAGGGATAGTTTTGTCTATTTATATTTTAAGTTATTTCTATTAAAATTCTAAAGGCATAATACATATAGTATATATTAGAAAATGAAAAGTTGAAAATAGCATAACAAGAACCAGACCCCCGTCGGCTTGCTTCCTCCATCTCCGACCGTCTGGAGCCAATCAATCTCCACCGTCTGCTACTTTTAACATCGTCACAACTTCCCCAAGGTTTCATCTCCCTCTCTCTCGACCAGCACGTCTTCTTCCCCGACCCCTCCCTACTTCGGTGACCAGAAAATCCCTCCCCTTTCTCCTTTCATCCGGTGAACACTAGCACACGTCGCCACATCTAAAACCCAGAAATGGGTTATGGTCCACATTGGCTAGATCACAAATCTGAGTTTAACAGAAGGCATCCACGACTAAAATCCGGTATTAATTTGAAATTAAAAGGAGAGTGTTAGACACAAACGATTTCCGTGATTTGCTTCTTTTCTTGCAAGTAAAAACCTAATTAGGGTTTCCCATAACGTGTTTTCGTTATTTTTGTGTGGGCTATTGTTGAATGGACTGAATTCATTCTGGAATATGGGAATTTACAGATGGAGCAAACCCCCTGATTTAGTTGGTTAAATTAGGGGCTTTATTTTTTGTATGGTGAAGTAGGCAATTGATAGTCTTGTGAGTGTTTTATGGATCTTTTATGTTCAGAAAATGCAACCATGGCAACAACATTCATGGATCAATTTAGCTGGTGATGTTCGTCGAGCCGACGGAGTAAGTGGTGCTGGAGACGGAGTTAAAAGGGATGAGACATTGGGGATGAGGCTATAATATTAGTAATTATAATAACAGGGATTTAAGGAACGGATATATATTCAAATTTATTTAACGTTCGAGATCCATTTTGAAAATCTTTTATACGTTGGAAGACCAAATGTGACTTTTAAGGAAAAATTAGTAAAGTAGTTGGGCGTAGCCGCATAGGCTATTTTTGGAAAAGATTAGAACTTGGCCCAAGCCCATGGTATTTAAGGAATGATTTAGGGATTTTTGCCATTTAGGGCAAAAATCTTGTGACATGAGTGTGTGTTTTGAGAGCTAAAAGGAAGGCAGAGGGGAGAGGAAGGCTACCTCATCATCTTCATCAATCGATCATTCTCTTGGTAAGATTTATCTTCATCTATCAATTTTGTTTTGCATGTGGTATATTAGGAAACTTGATATAATTAACTTTGAATAGAAATATGGGGTATTAAGCTGTTCTGGGTTGCAAGTCTAGAAATCCCGATTCTAGGAACCAGATTCCGACCACCTCGGAATTTGGAACCCCGAGTCGGATTTACCACATGTACGAAAATCGTACTTTACTCTTTAATTTGTTGATATAGATATAAATTTTTGTATTAAGTCAGATTTTTATAAAGATAATTTTTTTGCAAAAGAAGTATTGGCTAAGAGGTATATTTAGTCGACTAACATCTTAGGATGCATTTGGTACATGGAATAGGACAAGATAGTACGAGATAAAACTCATTGTCCCATGTTTGGTGCAACATGAGACAAAATAAGAATTTACTGTCTCACATTCGGTGCGACATGGGATAGGGATAGGGACAGGAACCGAGACAAGGTGGGACAACATGGGACAAAAAAAATTTTTATTTTGTTCCACCAAAATAGGTGGAACAACATGGGACAGAAATGAAACAAAAACTAAAATATTACCAATTAACATTTATTTGACATAGCCTTAATATGGTATTTGTTTTAGTGTTTACCACCGCTAGTCGCGCCCGCCGCGGCTACCAATAGACACCGTTGGCGACTTTCACCTCCCCTTTCACTACAACAACTTCTTCCACCATATCTACAACTACCATTGCCTACTGACTACCACATTCCATCACCACCTATGCAACCATCGTGGGCCACTAACCACAACCGTCCATAGCCATTTTTGTCACATCCACCACCTCCTCTACCACAACAACCTCCTCCACAACTATACCACATAACCATTGTTCGCCTCATCCACCTCCTCGTCTACCATAATAACCTCCTTCACCACCTCCACAACTACCCTCGATCATGGACCACTACTATTCATTGCTACCACTACTACCACTGTGTGCCACTATACCTCTACCATAACCACCACCATCATCGACTACCACTACCTACCACTACCATCGACTGCCACTACCACAACCATTACCTCTACTACATCAACCATAATTACCTCCTCCATCATTGTCGACTGCCATCACCATCACCACCACCACCACCACTATCCACCATTTTTGTTGCCTCTACCTCTACAACCACCACCAATAGCTGCCATCACCGCTCATCGCTAACTCCACTAGTATTGTTAGCCATCACCATTCTAGCATAACTACTACCACTCCTCCACCACACTGGTCACAAGTACTACTTCCACCATTGTCGACTACCACCACTACTACCATCTATCATCTTCACGTTCTCTACTACCATGACTACCACTGCCATTGTGACCATTAGAAGTATTGTCACCCACTGCCTCCACCTCTACCATAACCACCAACATCAGTTACAACAAAATTTTCATTCAAATTTGGTGCTATTATATATGTATTTATGTTTATGAAAATTGTGTAAAAATGTTTAGAAATTATATTATTTACTTTATCTATGTCAATTATAACTATTATGTGATATTTAAAATCATCAAATAATTAAATTTTTTAGAGGGGGGGACTTGTCTAGTTTTGTCCTATCTAGTCCCAGGCATATCAAACACCAAATACACACTTGTTTTGTCCAGTCTTGTCTCCTCCAGTCCAGTCCAGTCCAGTCCTATTCTCCTGTCCAGTCATGTCCTGTCCAGTCCTGTCATGTCCTGTCCTGTTCGGTCCTGTCTTGTCTAGTTCTGTCTGCGTACCTTAACATCTAATTTTTATTGTTTCTTTAATATATATGGTGTTGGCCCATTTTGGCTAAGTTCTTTTTCTTAGGAAATACGTGACTAGATTTTAAAAAATAATGCACTTGTTTTTAGGCAAAACACTGATCAATATATATTTGTTCTATTGTTGGATTTTTCTTTAAAACTCATCCTTTCTCGTCTTTTTCATCACTCATCCGACATGGGATCCTAACTGTCAACATGGAAAAGTGGGCTTTCTTGCTTTTTCTACCTACCTCCATTTAACTTTTTAGTTATTTATTGATTTGGTGTGAGATACAAACCATAAAATGAGTGAAGAAAAGAAATCTAATTCTAGAAAGTTGTCACCTCATGGTCATTAAAGTGGTAAACTTAGGAATATTCTTGAGTAGATGCACCATTTAAGGTAGATCAGGACCCCACAAAATCACAGGTTTGATTGGTGGCAAAAATCAACACAGTTTGATCTAAGGAAACACCAATTATGTCGATTTCAAGGATAATACTGTTGTGGGCCCTTTGGTTATTTTTGTTGTAATTGTTGTTGGCCTATGTTGTAGGGCCCTTTACTATTCTCATATTTAAACATTTACCCTTCTAGGGTTTTGTATATGTCTTAGAGCCGTCAAACTCACAATCAAATATTCTCTTTGTTTTCTCTCATTTAATACATATATACATAGGATTCTTTTTGCTATTGCCAAGACATCATCATGATTACTACACATTTCTTAATGATTAATGCATGATTCTAAGTTGTTTAGGATCCACATTTGGTAACAGAGCTTCTCTACTTGCTCAAGCACTTGGAATATCAACTTTGTAGCTGATTCTTGAAGAAGATATGGTTTTCTTGAGTGTTCTTGATGTTCTTCATCTTCTACTCTTTTTGTTCTGAATCTTTGATTTAGTAGTATTTTTTAGACAAAGATTGATTGGGTTTCACCTCATATACTTATAGAAATCAATCTCTTTCACTTATTTCTTCAAAAATCATGATTTGCGAATTTTTTTAAATCTTCTTGTTGAAAATGTTGTTGGTGTTTTTCACTTTTAAGTGTAGATTCTGCTGAAAAAACCCACTTTAGAGCTATTTTTTGCTATTTTTGTATTTATTAATGTTGTTCAAAATCAAATTTCCCAGTAAATTTGTGTTTTTACTTTAATCATACAGCTTCTTTTTGAATTTTTTTTTGGTCAAAACAACAAGTTTTTTCAAGTCTAGCTTTATGGGTTTCTATACTGCAAATTCACTAACCGTTCTTGAAGTTTCATCATACAACAAAAAATCCCGACTAAGTGTTATCCGAGTACGTGCTCTCAACTATTCTTCGTGATTTCACATTTATTTTTCCATTTCTTGCCCTTCTTTGATCATATGTAAGGTTTCTACCCATTTTATTATGTTTTTTCTTTGTTTAGATCCTCATCTATTTGAATGTGGTATGACTTATGTGTTTTTCACTTGAATATTCATAATATTCATGTGTTCTTCCCATGTTATTCATTTTTTATGAAGACGGCTATTCATATGGCCTTCATAAATTTCCTCTACTTGTTTTTATGTCGTGTATTGGTTATAAGCATGTTTTACTCATTAGGATATGTTTTCCAATCATTTTTGGCCTAATATGTTAGTTTTAGGTATGTTTTAGGATTTTGTCCAATGTTGTATGTTCTTGTGTGTGTCATGATGATGTATATGACTGTCCACATACCTATCTTAGAACTATGTTATGAATGTGTTTACCTCTTGATTTTACTCGTTGGCATGTTTTTATTGCCAAAATGTTGGACTTAGATATGCATTCAGGTGTGTGATTTTTTTGGGTTCTTCACAGCTTCATAATGCGTTCTTGGGAAAATTTTGAGATTCCCTGGTTGATTCACTGCTACGGATTAAGTTGTAGGTTTCCTGTTTTCGCTTTGTTCGAATTCGTTTGCCTTAAAATTTTATTTTGTCACTCTTATTGACTTGTCCGGGATTCAAATTACTTCACAAGCTTTGTGCAGAGTTCCAATCCCTTAGGTTTTAGAACGTAAGTGTCGTGCGGATTTGGGATATCGCACAAAGCTTGTTCGGGATCTCGTTCCCTTGTGTTTTTTGTGACACAGCTTTGTTCGGGTTTCTCAATACCGCACATAAGTTGTGCGAGTTGTTTTCCTTGTAAGTGTTGTATGGTATCTGTTAGCTCCTACTTTCTTTGATTGTAATAGTATAGAAAAATGGTACAACAGAAGTTTGACAGAAGGACTCAATCATAGAAAATATCAGAGGACCAAGTGGCAGAAGGTATAGAATTGTACAAGGTATGAAAGACAGAGCCTCTGATGTGGTTGACAGAGGATCTGTAGGATTGGTCCTCTGACAGACAAATGTGCAAGTAAAGAAGGGCAGAGCCTCTGAGGAGCCCGACAGAGGGTCTTCAGTATAGTCTTCTGTGATCTTTCTGTTATGACTGTTTTCAACAGGTTGTTAACCGCATGTGCTTCTCACGTGACCAAGCTTAACCGACTTACTTTGAACGACTAGGATGAAGACACGTGTCAAGATCTCATCATGTAGGTCGTTAGGATCTTGTATAAATAGTGGTTAGGCCTTTGTAAACAGTGTGCGCTTTTCACGTAATACAATCCATTGATTGAGCGAATTCTCTCTAGCTTTCACATACTCGTTGTGTGTTCTTGGTGTTCTTGTTCCAATTCAGTAATCATTTCATCTTTGTGCTTATTGTTTGGATCATTACTCTCATATAGTTACTCTGTTTTACTTCCGGTGCACTTGTTATCTGTTTTGAGTAACTGTTTGAATTGATCAGTATTGTAATCTCATATATTTGGGGATTAACAGTATCCCCACAACCTTAGTGTACTGTGGGATCCCCAACACTTAGGAAATTTTAAAACCTTTTCAAAAATTTCTTTTGTGCTTATTTGCTTTAAAATGGCACCTACGTGTTGACTTTGATTTTTTTGGTCAAATGGCACAACCCAAACAGGCTAAATGCGATCCTGATCAGTCCGATAATGAGAACCTAACTCCTCTAATTCACGGCAACCCACCGACATACTCTCAGTCCGTGACTGTTGAGGACCCCGACGAGCGTTTAAAACCAAGGACCCTATACCTACCCTAGAATCCTAACTACCGTCATATTAACCTTGATACGATGAGGTGTAGCCACCCGATCATCTTGGTTATTCTTAAGGTGCACTGTTAAAACAAAATTTCAAATCAGTTAGCTATTTTTAAAAGAAGGAAGATCTCTGCCGATTCAAATGCAAGAACTCCATTAATCATGACAAACGTATCATTTGAGGACTATATCAAGTCTTTCTCACCTTCTGAAATGAAGGACTCCATTCCAAGGAAATACATGAGTCAAAAATAGATTGGAGTATTTAAATTTGGTCATCCAGAGACTCAAGCCTATTGTGCCTTTGTTTGTTTTACATCTTTACCTGAAAAGAAGTTATCTTCTGAAGCATCTGAATTTGTGCCAAGACATCTATCACAGGCCTCTAACAGTTCAGAAACCTCTGATAATGATGACTCTCTATGTGAAAATGATCCTGTTGGAGAAACCTCAAATGTCACTCAAACTNCGTTTATTTAAGTGGTAATGGTGTTTATTTGTGTTATTTCCAGGAGTTTAAGGGTTAAAACGTTAACATGAGAAGTAAAGGGTCGAAACTAGCATGTATATAAGGGATCTAAACCTCTCAATTTCTCTCATTTGGTCAGTTCCAAGGAAATTGAGAGAGAGAGAGAGAGAGAGAGAGAGACGATTAGGAGGAAGTAAGGGAGGAGACGGAATTGGTGATTCTACGCCAGTCATGAGAGACATCCGCGTGGGAATTGAGTTCTCGTTCATCTTCCGTAAGCAAGGTATGGATTTAATTTGTGTTTGTTTGTGTTTGCTCCAAGTTTGGTTAGGGTTGTGATGGATGATCAATAGG
>LUCG01255317.1:0-15737 GCA_001633085.1 Carthamus tinctorius | reverse complement strand
GCGCCACCCTTAATCTTTATAAACCAAGTCATCGGCCTCAACCTCGAGTCGAATGCCGGTCTTCTTCAGCCTACACCTCTTTCAGTATAGTACCCTCAACCATACAGCTAATACTGAAACCTGTACCCTATAAATCTGGACCCAACATTTCCCTCCTCCCTCTCAACATAAGTTGTTAGCCTATACCTTTTTTAGTATAGTATGGATGCCTAATGCATGAAGGGGGATTCGAAATCGAGACTTTGCTTTGATACCAAGTGTTAGAATCGAAAGGTTCAACCACTAAGACAAAAGGATTCCTTGGTGTCCAAGGTCCCACCCTTAATCTTTATAGACCAAGTCCTCGACCCTAACCTCGAATCGAATGTTGGTCCTCAGTCTATACCTCTTTTAGTGTAGAACCCTCAACCATATGGCTAATGCTGAAACCCGAACCCCATAAGTCTTGATCAGAGAGAGAGAGAGAGTACATAAACAATAAACAACCATTATGAGAATCAACACACAAAGAGTAATGAATGTAAGATTCTAGATCAAAGTATGCACTTTTAATTGTATCAAAACAAATTCGGGTGCACTATGATAACAATAACTTCTTTTACATTTCAGAATACTATAAAACAAATGACTTTTACCTACAAAAATCACTCATAAGAATTTTCTTTCGAACGGATCACCCACAAACTATCAATGGTTCTTATAAGGTACGTTTGCTACGGAGACTGGATGGGACAAGACAGGGAAACAAATAGTCTCATGTTTGGCATGCCAAGGGACAAAAATCACATGGGACAAGTTGGGAGAAAAATATAACTTCATGGGACAAAAGTTTAGTGTAACGTCCCGTTTTGCAAGTTATGTAATTTAACTGTTTTAATGGGATTAAGTTAATCTTTTTGTGGTTTTGTTTACTTTCTAAAGGTTAGGGGCTAGATTGTTAAAAACAAAAGTTAAGGGTTAGAGGGGACAAGTATGTATAGGGGAAAGAAACTCCCAGATCACTCTCTTTTGGTTATACGACTCCCGAGAGAGAGGGTCTAAGGCTTGGAGAAATTGGCGATTGGAGAAGCAGTTGGAGAGAGAGTTCCGTAAGCAATCGAATTAGTGTTATAAACAACATCAAAGGTATGTAATTTATCTTTTATTGTTGAGTCAAATTGGGGATTAGAAGTTAGAACTTGACTATGGAATTATATGAGAATTTTTGATCAAATTGCATGTTTGGGGCATTGGCAAGTGTTATAGATCGATTCCTATGCGTTGTTGTTGTTAGGTATTAACTATGGGTCATATATAAACTTGTTTATTGTGTATTTTGGTCGAAATTGGAGTTAAGGGTTGAAAACCCTTAAGTTTAGTCGTAACCGGCGTGGGGTCTGCGACCTGGGCGAATCGGCGGGTTACCTGCAGGTAGCAACCCACTGATAACCCGCATTACCACTGACCCAATTTTGGACTTTTTCCAACCGGGTCCGTTTGGGGTTCTTTTGTTTATACTCCCCTAAGGGGTGTTGAAATAGAGTGTTTGGGGAAATTTGGACTAGTGTAGCTATGTGTTTCGGATAAGAAGACCGGGTTAGACTTTGGGAGCTCATTTATGAGTTTTGTGTTGATATGTCTTATATGTATACATTATAGGGGATCGTCTTTGAGCTTGATTAAGTGCAAAAGGAGTGTGTAGCTTAATTCACTAGCAGGTGAGTACTCTATCTATGTTAGTTATGGTTATGTATGTATAATTACTTTGCATGTACGATTATGTGTTATTTTTCGCATGTTATGGATTATGATAGTACCTATGACGGTATTTGTTACCCCTAGGGAAGATGTTATGGATTAAGAGGCCTGGTACCAGTGTCAATGGATTAAGTCTCCCGCATGTAATGACATTGTATCTTTGGTTATGTATGCATGATGATAGTTGGTATAGATGTATGCTCACTAAGCGTAAGCTTACCCGTTGTTATTTATCTCTTTTAGTGCCAGTTACGTCCTCGGATAGCAAGGGAAAAACCCAGGTGTGATGTTCCGGGGATCAGCGGCTCAGTCAAGGATGTTCTTTATGGTTTTTGGAAAGACTTGTGCTCAATTTGAAACTGGATGTTATTTTGTTTAAGTATTTTGTACTCATGTTATGGATTTGTAAATGATGGTGATTTTTATATTAGCTACTTTTCTTGAATGGCAAGATACATTCTCTTTTAAAAAGATTTACATGTTTGATAAGGCTTTCGCTACTGTTAATGTTTTTCCACTAAATTTATGAGATTTGATTTGAGGCTTTACATTTAGATTTTTTTGTTCCACCAAAATAGGTGGAACGATCTTGGACTAAAATTCAAGATTTCTTCATCTTTTCGATATTTCGATTCATGCCTTCGATTTGGATAGCTTTCGATTTATGACTTCGATTCATGTCTTAGATTTGGATAACTTTCGATTTCTGACATTGCTTTTGAATTCGGTTTGTCAGTTTTGATTTCATATTTGAATACCTTCGATTTTTGACTTCGATTTGGATAGCTTTCGATTTTTGCATTAGGTTTTGGATCCAGTTTCTCGATTTTGATTTCATATTTGAATACCTTCGATTTTTGACTTCGATTTGGATAGCTTTCGACTTCTGACTTACCTTTTGTTATATCTTGTTATATCGATTTTGATTTCATATCTTGTTGTTATATCAATTTCTGATTTTAGTATATCTTGCTGTTATCTTGATCTTAGTCTATCTTGCAATAGAAATACATTTAAGGGCAATTTGGTCATTTTAACAGTTTTGTTACATCCTTTCCAACTTACTAAACGTAAGACACACAATTAGTCATGTCTTGCTCTAGTCGTGCTAAACGTAGGACAGACAATTTAGTCATGTCCTGTCCGATTCTGTCCAATCCAGTGCTATCCCTCCAGTCTGCGTACCAAACGCTACCATAAAGTCTAATGTTTTTCCAACCTACAAATGACCAAGAAGTGCTCTAGGTAATTAATTTATCATTGATTTAAGTTCCCGTCAACAATTTATCCATCAACTTGCCCACAAATTAAACATAAGACGACCTCAACCATGACCAAAACAAAAGATATATAGAACTAATGCACAAGATGACAAGAATAATTAAGCTGACCCCCTATAGTCAAATTTACTAGGACTAGACCAAGCTGGAATTTTACTTGGCGTATTCTGTTATATTTAATGTGTGTGGCAATATTAATTCAGGTAGAGATATAAAAACTACGACGTTATAGCTCAGCGGTATTTGAAATGTTTATAAGGCGTTCCTCTTCTTTGTGGTTGTATGTTCGAGTCCTGTCGTAAACAGTGGCATAGATTTACGAGTTGATTTTAGAAGCAAATTAGTTAGATTTGTGTATAATCTAACAGTTCAAAAAATATATAATGCAAAAAATGAAATTTATTAGAATCAAGATAATATATTAATTCCAAATAACAGAATTTCTCAAAATAATTTTTTTACCGATAAAATATTGTCATAGATATTGAACTAAATATAATCTAAGATTTGGAATGTATAACTATCGTGATTTTGTTAAAATTATGTGATTTAAAAAGTTTAAAAAAATCTTTAATATTAATTATTAGTTTTTATATTACTTCCACATGCATATATAAGAGAAAACCTTAAATAAACGAAAAACCAAGGAACATCCTTGTAGCCCTTCATTTGGACCATATACACTTGTGCATGACAATAAATTAAATTGTTTTTCGGTTTTTTTTGCACATGTGCATAATGCATTTGTGCATATTATAAACCCAGATGCAAAAGTGAATACGCTTTAAATGGAGGACTACGAGTGTGTTCCTCGATTTTACATTTATTTTACATTTTTTTTTTCTTAAACCCGACTCTATACATACATACATTATATGTTAATTAATTAATTAATTAATATACAGTGTGTTTTCCAATAAAAAGAAATTGGCATATTAGGTATTCTTAAAATGTGTTCCAACACTATAATCTTACAAAAGTAAAAAGTTTAAAATTACAAATATCAGAAGCCTCCTCCCATTCTCTCTCAGAATCCTATACCAGGCCAGAAGGGAATTTTTGTTACTTCTGCACTCAGTAAATCTTGAATTTTACTCTACTATTTAAGAAGAATTCTTATAATTGATTCCTTCTTCATAATATCGAATATTATTTTGATGTGCTAATTAGTTAATAAATAATTGAGTTCTTTAAGGTTGTGTTTGGTAAAAAATAAGCTAGCTGCTAGCCAATAAGCTAGCTTATTAAAATGCTAGTTGGAGCATTGATTGAGGAGCATTTTATAGATTTTTCTAATTATACTCTTATAAATATTAATTATTATACCACAAGATATCTTTTTTGACCATTTTACATACTTATAAACTAGTTTTTTGCTAAACATAATTTATTCATAAGCTAGCTTATCAGTTAGTTTGCCAAACACAACCTAAATTTAAGTAAGTGAGCATAAATTGCTTCTTTAGGATTTTCTTTATCGAAGTATATATATTGTGTTTATATATAGCAAATGTAATAAATTAATTTATATTTTTCTTGATCTTTGGTGAGTTCTGAATCTCTGATCTTTTAATAGACATGAAATTCTAATATCGTTAGATCAAAGACCCTTTAATTTGTTTAAGATTTATTGTCTTTTTCTTTGTAACACATACACACAACCAACATAAGATACTTTTTAAAATAATTTGAACAAACATATTTAAACTTAAATTTCAATTCAAATTAGACTTTATTTCTCTTAGCCATTACAAAATAGTAATAAAATTTAATTAATTATTAATTTAAATTATCAACTCACAGTATAAAATACATTTTTCTTAATGGATGGTGATATATAATGCTCATCTTTTATGGTAAAGATAATTTGTTGGACGAAATTAAGAATTGAATATAATTATGTTAAAAGAATTATTATATGAACTCTAAATAAATATGTTATATATATATATGAGAAAACATTTGTAAAGGAAAAAAATATTTTATTAACAATGTTATAAGAAAATGTGATTTTTAAGTATCAAACTAATTCTATAAAAAAATTAATTAATGAAATTCTTATTGAAAGTTCAATAAATCATCTCATATATGTAATGATGTATCATTTTGGAAAGAAAAAAAAAACTTAAAAAATGAATACTAAAGAATTCAATTTTCCAAAGTTGATAATATATATATATATATATATATGTGTGTGTGTGTGGCAAAAGAATAAATATATACCCTTTCTTCTCTTGTGATCCTCCATAAATACTCTCATCCTTCTATCTCTCACTCCCTCTCTCCTGTTGCACCATTACTCTTCCTAGTTCATACTATTACAAGAAAGTTTATGTGATCATGGTATGTCCAAAAACATCTTCTTCAATTCAATTATTAAGAATTGTGTATGCCTAATTGTCTTGCAATTTTATTTCTAGTTAATATTTGTAAAGAACTTTCAAATAATTGCATGGTATATATATATGTGCATATAGGGAATTCGAAAACCGGCTTGGTTAGAAGCTCTCTACGCGCAAAAGTTCTTCACGGCGTGCACAATTCATGAGAACTCGAAGAAGAACGAGAAGAATATATGTTGTGTGGATTGTTGCACTAGCATATGTCCACACTGTGTCCATATTCATCGGTTCCATAGACTCCTTCAAGTTCGACGCTATGTATACCATGACGTGGTACGCTTGGAAGATTTAGAAAGGCTAATCGATTGCTCGAATGTTCAAGTAAGAATCGAGTAAACTTATCAAGATTGATATAATTTATAATTAATTAGCATAATTCACACTAGATTATAACTTGTTGATTTAGTTGATAAAATTTATGTTTTTATTTCTCAGGCTTATACCATTAATAGTGCAAAAGTGGTGTTCATCAAGAAGAGACCTCAAAATAGGCAATTCAAGGGATCAGGAAATTATTGCACTTCATGTGATAGAAGTCTCCAAGAACCCTTTATCCATTGCTCTTTAGGGTGTAAGGTATTGATCATAGTATTTCAATTCCTATTTTCTCCATATTTTTTTGATTTGAATCACTTGATCAAAATTTCAAGATTTCAACTTAGGTGACTTCAATTTCAATTGCAAAAATTAAATTATGGGTTCCTAATTTAACACCAATTAAGAGCTTTATTGATAATATACCATTTGTATAATAGCTTAATGAAAATTAGGTCTACATAAAATCTTTGCAATTTTTAGGGTTCATAAATATAGTATTACAAGATTATAAATTTAAGCTTCAAGTATCAATAGAAAAATCAGTAACATATTAACAAGTTATCGGGTATATGTATGTATATATGCTCGAGAAAGATATCTATATTGATCGTTTTGTATTGATTTTGAGTGTAATTGGATACGAATCTTTTGATATTTTTAGGTGGATTTTGTGCTCAAGCATTATAGAGACCTCACGCCGTTCCTAAGAGTATGCAACTCCTTACAACTTGGCCCGGATTTCTTCATCCCTAATGACACAGGAGACGATGAGATGACAAACGAGACACCTCACTCGACCATCGTGGACTCAGACGACCCGATGAGCTCAGGCTCGGGCTCATCGGGTTCTGAGAACATGAGCATGATGTGCACCGGGTTCGTTAGAAAGAAAAGGAGTGGACTTTATAGTTGTGAAAGATTTTCAAATAAGGTTCATTTGGAAGAAGACATGGCCACAAGCATGAGTAGAAGAAAGGGAATCCCTCAAAGATCACCAATGTGTTAAAGAAATAAGAAGAGAATTAATAATATTTACATCTTTTTTCTTTTTTGGTAATTTTAATTTTTTTTAAATATTTTTAAGACACCTTCACTCTCTTGCAACTACTACTCTCTCTTCCTCTATGATGTTTTTTTTATGGGTTAATTAATTACTTGGTCGGGGTGTTTTGTCTTAATGGCATCACGTGATTCCCAATTCCAAGCAATGGTTTTGTACATTTTTTAAGAATTTATCCCTATATTTTAGTTAATTTTTTTATAAATTAAAACCATGAATTCAAGGGCTTTATTTGTTTTTTAATTTCCCAATCAACTTCTAAGTAATCGTTTACCAAACGCTTACCCAACACATTATCTTACGGAATTAAAGACAAGGTTGAAGAATTTTGCCTTGTAAGAGCTAAAGTAAGGACTTACCCGATAAATAAGTGATAGTACTGAATTTTATCGATAAGTGCTCACTCGAGTAAGCGTTTGGTAATTAAACGACCCTAAATCGTGCAAAATAGAAAATCTAATAGATGATTATAAAGATGTTTACCACTCGAGTTAACCCACATGGCAATATTATTACCATTAAGTAATCCAAAAAATTAGTGGAGAAAAAGTTAGGAAAGATATATTTAAAGAAAATGAAATTGTATTGATAGAAAAGATCCGAGGCTAAACCAATGGTAAAAGTAACTTCTTGGGAGGGTCAGTGGATGATATTCCTGATTATCCGGGTTCGAATCTCGTGAAGAGCATGTAACGATATCCAAATTATTGGTCTGCCACAGAGTAGTACATTTAATTAGGCTGGACCATGATCGACGATGATTAGTCAAGTGCCCTTGAATTTTGAATATCTCAAGAACGTGTGTATTAACTTGCCATCAAATAAAAAACAATAATAATAAAAAGATTGGAGGCTAGACAACATTTTGGAACTCGAGTTTTAAAACCCTACTTTCAAAGTTTTTTGCATCCCAATGTGTCTTATAAACCGACTTAGGTGTGTTGTTTATTTTTTTTTGTTTTAGTTTAATATTTTATTTTTAAGTTATAAATATTTTATATATCGCGTGTCATGTATAATGTATTTATTTGACAAACTAGTTTATACGTATGTAAAATGATCAAAAGCTGTCAACAATTTTTCGACAACCTTTACTGACGGTTTTTCGATGGTTCCATTTATCGACGATTTTCCAACGGTTTTACTACAATTAAATAAAAACTAAACAAACAGTCGGTAAACTATTGGTTCGTGGTCGTTAAATCCCGACTGTTTTTAACAATCAGTACTACCGTCGATAATACATAGTTTTTTTCCCAGTGATGCCTTGTTTTGGTTCCAATGTTTTTTGGTTCCGCTTGTGGCACACCTTCGCTTTCACCAGCTTCACGGCTAAGATACATCTCGTATTTTAACCCGTATAGTCGGTGTTTTGGTAGTCTTTAGTTCGGTTGGAAATCTTGTTCTTTTTGTTTCGTTAGCTGTTTTCTTGGATGGGTGGTTTTGGTCTGTTCCACGTTTGTATTTGTTGTACTGGTTGGTTGTTGTTGGAATAAATTGCTTTCCTTGCCGTTCAACAAAAATTATACATTTAATTTTTTAAACTTAAAATAAACAATTTCAAATATCTTTGACTAAAGTAAAACAGAAGTCAAAGTCTATTACTTTCCGTCATTATTCTAGCATTCATCTAAAATTATATATTTTTTGAATAAAATTTGTGGTGGGTTTTAATTTATATTTACTTATTTAATTAAAATCCCTAACAAATTTGTCCGATATTTTAATGAAAAACTTTAAAAACAATTTTTAAAGGGTTTGGATCATTACACCCCCCTCTAGCCTATGATGTGACACTGTTTCAAACTTTTATGTAGTTTTAGCCTATAATAAGTTAACTTTTTATTTTAAAATTATATATTTTCAAACTTCTATGTGGTATTTGACTTGTATTATAGGCATAGGGGGGTGACCATAACAACACCCTTTTTAAATATTTGCGTTGGATTTTCGGGTAATTGGGTGCTACGTGGAAATTCGAAAATTCTTTTAATTAATTTTTATTATTTCTTTTTGACGAATTTGTGTTATTTTTAATGAAAAAAATTGCATTTTCACATGAATCAGTGGCGAGAATTCCGTTGACATTTTTAATTAAATATTTTTAAATTAACTTAATTACTAAATTCTTTTAAAGAGGTTAATCAAATTACCAAATAATTAAACACAAGCTATAATTGAAGAACTATGATCGATCATTGAATCATTTATGTGTTTGATTTTAAATAAGTTTTTAATTAAATTCATGATCTTCTGGTCTTGTATACGTACCAATGATCTTTGTCGGGGTTATATGAGTATCGACTAAGTCTACTCACGGTATATGCTGCATGGGTCCGGTCGAGTACAATTCATTATGTACATAAAAAACTTCTTAGTACTTGAGTGTATTCTAGTTAAGATACACTATCTCCTTGATTCTTCTTAAGTTGGCTAGAAGAATCGAATGAAGTGACGACCGGTCTATCATCATAGCTAGTGACCAAATTTCCTAGGTACTTTCTCAACATAATGTAATTGAGTAAGTATGTAACCATTAGAATCTCTTAGGATCTTTATACCAAGAATCACATCTGCTACTCCTAAATCTCTCATGTCAAACGAGAAGTTTAACATTTTCTTGGTTTGATTGATTACATCAAGGTTGGTCCCCATGTAATATCATCTACATATAGGCATATTATGACATATGCGTTTTTGCATTGTTTTACATATAGGCATTTGTCACACTCGTTTATTTGAAAACCGTTTGATAGAAGAGTATTATCGAATTTCTCATGCCATTGTTTTAGGGCTTGTTTAAGTCTGTATAAAGAATTAAACAACCCGCAAACTTTGTTCACTTGGCCCTTTACAACAAATCCTTCCAGTTGTTGCATATGTATTTGAAGGTTGTGAATAGTTGTTATAGCCATCAACGTCCTAACAAACGTGATACGAGTAACTGGTGAGTAAATGTCGAAGAAGTCTTGACCTTCCTTTTGGTGGTAGCCTTTGACCACTAATCGAGCTTTGTACTTCTCTAAAGTGTAAGTAGAAGTAGTGCTAGAGCTTGCATTATTATTGATATGTACATCATTGTTCACGGTATTTACAATGGATAATTTGAAGATCCCCTCAGACAGGTAGGCCTTCCCCACATACACTCCATTTGTTGCTCAACATAGGACCTGAGATCAGATTCTTGCTCATATACGAAACATGTAGCACATTGGTGAGTTTAAGCTCTTTCCCCGAAGTAAGCTTCAATACCACTTTGCCTTTTCTTTATACTTTTGCGGTTGATGAATTCCTCATAAACATTGGTTCACCATCATTGACTTTGACATAGGAAAAAAAACAAATCCTTGGAGTTGCATATGTGCCTAGTGGCCACCGGTGGCAAGCCACCTACTAACTTCGTTTGTCAAGAAGTTTGCTTAAACAATTGTTGATCGAAACTCTATCTAGTCTTGATGAATTGATGATGATCACTTATCTAGTTAGTAATGCTTAACTTACTTTCAGCTTGAGGAAGTATCACTGAGTATGTTCAGTGACACCATATACTTATCCCTCACACATGTATTGTAATTAATTTGTTCAGCGTTAGTGATTATCATTGAATTTGTTCAGTTATCGTTGAGAGCTTACTTTGTAAACAACAAAATATTCCTTTAAGACAAACACTTCATGACAAAGGAACCATCAGCAATATCGAAGATGTAGACGATGATAGAGTGATCACTGATCATGATCTAAAACAGGAGCTCAATGATATCACATGACTAAATACAACATGAAAGCCTAAAACTCAAGACTCAGCTATTGCTAAGTATACCACTCAACGAACCTCATAGCTGATCAGAGAATTGACACTGAAGACTCAAAGTTTTGTCTTATCCTCTCATTGCACAAAAGGATAACCAACTACTTTACGGTAGATCGTAAAAAAAGCATGGTTAATTTACTGTTCCCTTCATACCTCTCAATCCATAAAGCAACTATTCATTACAACCAAATGTATGGCTACCAAAAGCATGCTCCCACATATAATGAATAGTACTCATCACATCAATCTCCAATCAACATATGAAAAATGTATAACATGCTTTTAATACATAGGGTATAAATAGGTGAGAAGTACTCCTCGTCTGATACACCTTCTCTCTTTCTACCCTAGTCCTCCCAACTCTTTTTGTGGTTCACTTCTCTCAAATTCTCACTAGGGCAATAGTGAAAGATTTGCGATTTTTTAAGATTATTGAGAATAGATTTAATCCTTTTCTATTTCACAACAATCTGTAAATTCTATTTTTGAATTTTGATCAATAAACAAAACAGAATTTAAAAGTAGAAAATTGCCTTGTGATTGTATTCAATCCCCTTCTACAATATGTGTATGCTTGAAGGTACCGAACATGACCAACAATAACTCCTACAAATTTGGTTTCAGAATCGGCCACATTGGCATGGTTTGAGCTTCCGGCTTCTTCGCTCACATGGTGATCCCTCTTGAACCAACAATCTTTTGCTTTATGTTCGGGTCGATCACACACCCAACAATTGACTATTTGCTTTTTGAATAGCTTTTTGTAGGGTTTAAGAGGACCTTTCACCTTCGAGAGGACTTTTCATGTTTGAATACTCACGTAGGCTTCTGTTTTGTAGGAAAGATTCCAAAGATGGGTGTGAGTTTTGGCGTGACTTTGCCTCTCTCAAACCCATGTGGAAACTCATGTGAGGCTCTGCCCATCCGTGACATTTCCATTGAACGATGCAACTTGTGGCACTAGTTTTACCCATCAAACATGTGAGGAATCTATGTTATTGTAATCTGCAAGAAAATAGTAAAAGACGATAAACGTAAGATGGCTGAGGCCTATGCTATACACAGTCTCCTTAAAACAGATTCACCCTGTGGTGTCTGTTTCCCAGGGTACAACGGCCGGAGCAGTAGTACTGCCGGACCGAGACTGATGCCCAAGAGTAGCATTTGTTTGAGATATCCGATCAACTTGATGTGGTGAGTTCTATTAGGTTGTGTATCTAAAACAACTCCATAGCTCACTTATATAATCAGTCAGAAATGAGGGTTATCAGATGCAATAAATTTCCAAAAACAAACCCGCACTATCCAGTCGACCTCGGGGCGGCATTCGTGCCCGCGGGACGCACCCCCGTGCACAAGTTCAGTGGTTCGATGCCCAATCGGTCCGAAATTCGCACCCCCTGCGTGCGCATGTGAGGGAGAGTTTCCTTCAAAGTAACTTAACCCTCTCATTTGTAGAACCATATATAAACTTGAAAATTTTCCAAGTTCCAACCAATGTGGGACAACTCCTTTTCCCAACAAAACCCACTTAAATGAGCTCACTTTAAGATCCAATTCCTCATTCATACGAGCTCCGTTTTGGACGAATTTTAGCTCGTTAGAAAGCCCTTACGGAAGTGAACGAGATCCACCATACATTTCCTCAAACTAGACATATTTCGTCTATTTAATTTTACGTCCAAAACGCCTCCAACTCATTATTTTACCTCTTTTTCTAACAATCTCGTGTTAGCCACTCACAATTCACCTCTCAAGCTAACTCTCTCTTCCTAAACACTAAGTTCCAAAAACCACTCCACTTCTTCTCACACACTTCATATACTACATTGTAATCCTCAATTTGTGGTTTTGGTTCTAAAATAGCTTCAACATTTTACTTTTTATGGTATCTATTTCTCGAGTCTATTTTATTTTTCCTATTCCTTTCTAGACCTTGCAATTGCTCGAAGAGGTCGTCTTTTCCTATTTCGTTTCCTTGTATGCCTAGTCTTAAAAAAAGTTGCTTCTCAATAAAAGAAAATAACAAATGATCTTATATACCAAATTGAATAGCAAACTTCAGTAAATTAAAATCATAGGCATAAACAAATAACAAAATTTAGTTTAATACAAGAGAAATATCTTATTTTACCATGATCATAAGAGAATCTATACAACCTTCAGTTGATACTCTACATTCATTCACATATGCAATCCTTTTAGTTCTCAAATTTGTATAACTTAGTATTTACTTTTAACTAAGTAAATGAAACCCAAATTTTTTTTATCTCACTTAAGATAGAGTTTAAGAAAAAAATAAGATTACATAAACGCCTTGTTCTTGAGTTTAAGAAAGAAAGGAAAAGGAAAGGGGATTCTTTATTTTCAAATCCTTCCATTTTTTAGATAATAAGAATTAAGACAAAATAAGCTTAAACTCCTCCTTTCAAGAATATTAATTTTCTAGTTCCCTTTGCTAAAAGAACTCGAGAATAGGGTGAAAGTTATTCTTTCCCGAAAAATAAATATGTTGTTACCATGAAAAATCGAACTTTATATTTTTCGTATTCTTTTTTACTCAGTGTAATGCATAAGTATTTATCCATATGAACCACAAGGCTTGTGGCGTAGCGGTAAGGCCTGTGGGGGATGTGGATGATATCCCATTCACCCCAGGTTCAAATCCCTTCGTGCGCATCTTGTGGCCAGGCTTAGTCTCAGACGGCCGAATTTTCTTTCAGTTCTAAATTGCCAAGGATGTAGTCTAGGCGAAGCCTAGATGAACCTTTCCAAAAAAAAAAGTATTTATCCATATGTATATAATATATATTTAGAGAAAAGTTCAAACGAGAAACATAACTTTTTAAGAGAATGTGAGAAGCAATCCCAGTCACTCATCCGGTCAATAAAGGTGGCTTTGACCGTGGTCCCCCCTTTAATAATCTCTACTCTCCCATGAATCACGTCAATCCTCCATGATCACGTCCACCGTAGCCCAAGATGTGTGGTTGAGATTGCTCCTCGTTTTTTCTAAAATTGACATGCTTCTCGTATAAACCTCCGTCTATATATTTATATATCATGCAATGCAATTTCTATATTTTTTTATATTGTTTGGAGTTGTATTGTACTAGTAATAGTTATTTTATGCCTCGGAGTTATAAATGGCAACATGGTGTGACTCAAAATAGGAGAAGTAATATAATTGTTTACTACGGTATTTGTTGACTGGTCAAACAACAACAATGGTTTCTATACTTATTATTCTTTTAGTTAAATAAATATTTGTATGATATTTTGATTTTATGTAAAATCGATTAAAATTAGTTGACCATCTAAAATCATAATTTTTAACTTTTTTATTTATAGAATATTTTTATTTTTTTTCCACGTTTTTAAGATTTAAGATTCTATTCTACATCCTTATAATTACTTAATTAAATTATTTTTAATTTTTTTCACTTTTTATTTTTCACTTTATACTCTTATTATATTAACATAAATAATATATATTAAAATTTTCATTTGTCTTTTCAATAAATTATATCATTACAATCGTCTCGATAATACTTTCAAAATGAACATAATATTGAATATTTTTGGGTTTGATCTTATTATTGAATATCAAAAAATATATCCAAACTAATTTATTTTATATTTTTTACAATTTCATTTTTTATTTTACAAACTTATCTATAATTTATATCTATATCTATAGTATCTTATAAAACCATGCGTACCACAAGATCAGATAGCAGGCGGGTAGGGGGTTTATGTGGGTTCGGCGGTTTAGTGGTACGGGTTCACAGGTAGAGGGTAGAGGGTTCGATTGAGGGATTCCAAGCCCGATGAAACCAAGCCTATCTCTTCCCTCTTTCTCTCTCTCTCTCTCTCTCTCTCTTACATTTATATTAAAATAATAAAAAAATCAGAGCATATGAAATGTCTGTGGTACTCCAGTTTAAGGTTCAGATGGTAGGAAGAGAAAAACGGATGTAGAGCTGAGGTCACATGAAGTTATGAGGGTATGAAATGTTGGTGGTACAGATTGCCTAGGTTTAAAAGTTTCCACCTTCAAGCACCTCTCATGTTCAACATCATAATTAAAAATAAAATTACTTTTATATTTAAATTATACTTTATTCCCTTATATATAATTATTGTAGTTTACTTCATCTTTCTTTTTCTTTTTCATTTTACGTTTTTATCATATTAACATACATAATCCTATGTTAACTAAGATTACATTAAGAATATTTTGTTACAAATTATACCATTATAATTGTCAAATCAAAACCTTCAAAATGAACTCAAATGTTATGCGTTTGAAAACCCACTATTGAGCGAACCTTTTTCAATTTTTTTAACAATTGACTTTGAATTTTATATATCTTAAATGTGTTTTAAAAACACATAAAACCATAAAATTAACATCTTGTAATTAAAATAAAACTGAGCATAAAAAAAATTATTCTATCGAGTAATCAGCTTTATATTTAAGATATTTCAAGCTGCAACACGCACGGATACATATCTAGTACAAATAAAAATAAATTAATAAATCAATATTATTCAAATAATATACATGATTTTAAATTTTACCTAAATGCGTTACTTTAAAATAATGCAAGACAACAGGTGTATTTATTTAAGCTAAGATAGAAAAGTTTAACTTTTTATTCTTTAATCACAAAAGTTTCTATAAAGAATATACTAAAAAAAGGTATTATTCAAATTTCTTGTTTATGAAAATCTATATAGATGTAGTTATTTGAATTCTTTTTTAAATTAATTAGCTAACTCTAACAAAAAGATAAAATATAGCGTCGATGTGAACGAAAAAAACTATTGGAAAAAATATTAATTACTTATTTTATTAATTATCACAAAAGATAAAATAAAAAGATAAGCAATGAGATTAGGGTTAGGGTTGGGTTTCTGTGTCATTCTCACGTGAAAACGTATGATAATTGTTGTGTCCGTACGAGTGACTTTTGATGCTTCCCTTTTTTCCATTCGACTTTTAAAAACTTGAATACAAAATTAAATATGAATTCCGTAAGTTACCTAAAATGGAATCTCACATTATATACTATAACATTTATCAGGAAGAGTTACTGTTCAATGAACAGTGACTCTCTTGATAT
>LUCG01255263.1:0-16697 GCA_001633085.1 Carthamus tinctorius | reverse complement strand
GCTCCATCACCATACCGGTTCCCTACCGGTTCTCCTCTTTGGTGTTGCCGCCGGTACCGCTGCAGTACCGGCCTCATAAACTGCTGGCCGCGGATGGCCTTAGTAAGGTCTTTGAATGTTTTTCCTAAAATATATGATATTCATATACAGGAAATACTCAGACCCGCTTCTCACATCTTGGTGAGATTAGATAGAATGCCTACCGTCTTAGAAGGTTGGCTCTACCCGTAAACCAGGTATCGCTTGGAGAACGATCCTTTAACAAGGTCTTCAAATGTTCAATTTTGAATATGATACAATAATAACATTGTCTCAAATGTCAAAATTATTGGATGTTCAAAGTCACTTCATCAAACATACCTACCAACAATGCCTTCATCTAATCTAAATTCTAAAAGCCAAACCTCTAATGATCTCCCTAAAGTCTACAAAATGATCTAGGGAAGTTGAAGTTACACAATGTACATGCACGATAGACTAAAACTGAGAAGCATCGAAAGCAGGATGCTGCTGAGAAACGGTCTTCTAGTGATGCCAGCTGATACCGACCTGCAAGTACAAACATCAAGCTTTGAGAGATCCATCCTTAGATCGAAACGACTGAATGTAGGCCACTTATCAAAGCTTTCGCTTCAGTTTCCTCGTAGAAAGTTCGAACATAAAATTATATATTTGTAGGGTTAATTAGGAGAATAACCTTCTAACTGATTTCTTTAAATGTATGATATTTTGACAAACCGAAGAATTCATGTGTTAGAAGAGGCATTATTCTATTAGGCAGAATTCTTAATCAGAATTCTTGCACTCAAAAAGAGCTATCAGAAGGTTATTCTCCTAAATACCCCAACGAGGCATAGGAAAAGGGTAGATGAAGGTCATTGAGTTAAAAATTTAAGAAGTTCAGGCTCCTAATTGAAAAACCATTTAAGGTCATCATCTAAAAGACCTAACAACCGCTCTACTCTTTAAGGTATAGATCAGGTCCACGTACATGATACCCCAAAGGCCCAGACCCCACCTCGGGATTTGGAAATATTAGTCCCGTTTGGTTAGGCATTTACTGGAATGACCCCTAAAAGCTAAAGTAAATATTTAAGATTATTGTTGCTATCGATAACATTTGACTAATAGTCAAACCCTTTTATTTAACTAAATGTCAAATTAAATATAGAGTGAGCAAAATACTTCCTTCATCCCAGAATAAGCATGCACATTTCTATTTTAGTTTGTCCCAAACAAGTGTCCGTTTTCAAAAAAAAAAAATCTCTACTTTCTGATTCTACCCTTAAGTATAAGATGGAGAAATCCATTACTCCTATTATTAAGAGTAAAACTGTCATTTAGTTAATTAAAAGTGCAATAATTACACGTTTCTAAAACCCGTGTGCATTTTTCATAGTGGACATCTATTTTGGGACGAGGGGTGGGTTCGGTTAGAAGTTGAGGTAACGTGAGAAGCGTTTACCAGCCGTTGAATGAGAAGTGGATGCACGTTAGGATAAGATGCAACGGATCAATTCCCTTCTAAAGTGCAATTCATGGGAGGGCATGAGAAGATTAATAGTGATCAACGGTCCAGATCCACTTCTCATACTTCTCACGTTAAACTCAACTACTCACACGACCCTTCCCCCTTTGCAACGAAGGGAGTGTAAGAACGTAAATTGGAAAACAAATGATATAGTTACCTATCGATCCCTACTTTTGTCGTGAGTCCAAACCCGTAAGGGAAGAGCGGATTGTAATGCGGATCGCCTATGTTCATCGGGAGTTGGTCTACAGTTCTAAACCAAGTTCTCGAAAGCTTTCCCGTAAATTCATGGTCCCCAAAAAGGACATCGGCCACACCTTGGCCTTCACTGCCGGGCAACCAGGCTGCAACTAGAGCGTCGATTGCAGACATATATGGTTCAATCACAACTGGCCGACCGGATATGATGACTACAACACACTTCACTTGCCCACAAACATTTGTTATGATACTTGGACCGGGATCTGCAATCGTGAGATTTGAACTATCGCCAAACATCTCTGTGTAAGGATGCTCACCGACAACAACTATGGCGTAAGAGAAGTTATTGGACTTGATGAATTTGGTATCGGGATTCTCCATGTAAGAGATTTCAGTGCTGGGATGAACTGCTGATTTGATACCGTTAAGAATAGTTGTTCCTGCAGTTAATGAACTTTCATTTCATAAGTCTGCAAAATAAGTCAAGTTTGTCAATGGAATTAGGGCAAAATGCATTAAAATGCAACAAAGTTTGGTTTAGTTCCTATTTGATGTAATAAGAATCTTTTTCTTGATGGATGTAATGAAATTTCAAAATTTCCTTTTTTTTACCTATTTTCATGAATAACCTACTTATCATGTTACATTTGATGACATGTTTTCAAAAGGGTTAAGGAGAAGCGGACAATAAACTTAACATCCACATCATCAAATGTTATAAGATCAATAGATTACACTCAAAATGGTAAAAGAAAGTAGAACATTTTGAAACTTTGTTATGTTAAATACAAAAACTTTGAAGCTTTATTATTGATTGAGGAAAAAAAAATCTTTGTTACACTAAATCGGATCCAAAGCAAATTTCGTTGCATTTTAATGGATTTTACCCATGAAATAAAAACTACATAACCAAGAAAAATCTTACTGATTTTGGAGTGAAAAACAGATTCATTTTCACCCATGGGGATTTCTTACCATCTTTGTTTTGCATTTAAATGTCAAGCCCGACACATCCTAGACACTTCGATGTAAATTAGTTTATATTTATTGAAATCAAATTTATGTTATCGTTTTACTTTTAAAATTTAAGGCAACTATCCATTTTATATCTGACTATAGAAAGTTCATATCAATGTAGAAGTTGTAAGTTATAATTGACATACGAGCACATGGTGATAAAAAAAGGAAATGGATGATTTTCCACTCCGAGTTTCCTAAGATGCGGCATGGATACCTGTCGTGTTTCCATTCCCGCTAAACCCTTGCCAACCAATTGTCCACCCACCACACTGGTAGCCCAGATTATCGGCATGACTTCCAGCAACCAAAACCTTCGATGCCATCTTGGGCAGGGGTAGCATCGGGTCATCTGCCCTTTTCCCGTTCTTCAGCAGCACTAGCGATTTCCTAACCGCCTCCCTTGCTATCTCCCTGTGCGCCTATATTTCTCAAAACAGAACACAAACAAACAAACAAATGAAAGTAAATTAACAGTGAGGGTTTTTTACAGGCAATGTGAAAAGAAAAAAAAAGTAGTCGGAATTGGGTAATTGACTGACCTGGCTTCCAACCTCGTTAACGAGACTGTAATCAGCAAGAGGGTTCTCAAACAGGCCCATAGTAAATTTGACTCGTAAAATTCTGCTCACGGCATCATCAATACGCTGCATCGGGATAAATTTGTGCTTGACCAAATATGTAAGATCATTAATGAACTCCTTGTAATTATTAGGGACCATAACCTGTTGAAGAATTAATTTAAATATCAAATTTCTTTATTCTGAAGAATCTTGGTTGTTCATATATTACGAAAAAGATACATATATTACGACAAGTGAAAGCATGCGGAGAGAGAGGAAGAGTTCCTAACCATGTCGATGCCAGCTAAAATACTAGCCTGGACGGAGTAAGTGTAGTTGGAATGAGGAGGGGAAGTAATTCGGTCGATTCCTTCCCAATCTGATATAACAAAACCCTGAAATTTTTTGACAATCAGCAAACAGAAAAGCATAAAAACTACTCATGCTGTCCAATAGAAGAGTTCATTTGTGATTTTTCTTCATCTAAAAAATCCCGTTTTCAAAATACAACATTGACACCCTTGTCTATTTACTGATCCAAAACACGTCTCTCTTTATGTACTTATTCAATGTGAATAATTGTTGAAAGTTTATCTTTTGAAACTCCTACCAGTCGATGATGATTGTGAATGAAACTTGAAAGTTAAGTACGAGGACAAGTAAAAAAAANAAAACCTTAAAAAATAGAAAACTGAGGAACACATTGGTAGCACTTAATATGAACAGTATGCACTTGTGCATACAAGTAAATTAAGCTGTTTTTTGGATTTATGCACGTGTGCTTGTTACAAATTACTTGTATGCACAAGTGCATACGTCCAAATGAAGGGCTGCCAGTGTGTTCCTCAGTTTTCCATATTTTTTAGATTTTCCCCTGAACCTACATATATATATAGAGGCCCGTTCATTTGTTAACCGTGCAATTTTTGTTCCCTGGCTTGCAAAAAACAAGGCTTGCATCCTTAAAGTATGACCAAATAAAATTTATACCTTGAACTTAAGCTTGTCCTTAAGGTATCCAGTGATAAGATCACCGTTGGCATGCATCCTTTTACCATTCCAGCTGGAATATGACACCATGACTGTTGATACACCCTTGATGATAGAGTCATAGTAAGGGGGCATGTGGATACTAAGCAAGTCATGTTGGGTGGTCACGGTGTTATTTTCATCAATTCCATGAGTCGTCCCACCATCACCCACAAAGTGCTTTGCACAAGCAGCAACCTTGTCCCTAGGAAACAGAAAGATGAAAAAAGCTGAATCAGGCTAATCCAGTAGTTTTTAGCAGCTGTAGATTATAATTCTACAGTCGAAGAAAAGGAAACCAGCAAGCATGTGCAAACTTCTATAATAGAACCAACACCATAATTATAACTTTTATGAGTATATCTTCTTCAAAATAAAAGAAAAATTATTGGTTAGATCTGATAATCAAGATGCTTCTTAGATCTAGGTCCGTCCAATATCAACCAATTGCTCAAAATTGTGTGTTCCAAGCTAATTCAGACTGGAAACTATGGTTATGCATGCACACACACACACACAAACCCACTTTTTTCTGAAATCTGCAACATTTGAATTCTTGACTTGACAGATAGTTTAAGGACAATGTCTGTCTATTCCTCAAGTATTTGAAATACCTTAAATATAGACAAAATTTCAGACTGGAAAATATGAGTAATTGATATGTAATAATGATGAAGCGCAGATGGACCATATTAGCATTACAATTTTCCAGGAAAATATCACGACATCCTAATAATGATAGTGTTGCAACTTTCGTGGCATGGACTGTCAATGATGGACAGAACTTACAAAGATAACTATTCCTAGGAACGAATAGTGATCTAAAGATCCCCCACAGCAGCCGCCTCTGGATTTAAGCATTCCGCACTGTTCTGATTAGTTAGGGATGCTTGTCAGCCACCCAGAAGTTATACATCCCCACCACTTCGATTTGCAACTAACCACTGAATTATGCATTTCAAAAAACGGAATATGTATAAGTCGACTTCTCTCAATTTCTTGTTCATCGATCGACTTATGTCAACATGGAAGGAAACTTTCAAAGTTTTTCTGAACAATGTTGTCAATGAAAAAATGCAGGTCATCTAGAAAAGTAATTTTATTAAAATAACATATCTAAAATTTAATTCTTGTGTGTTTAAAGACAATTATATTTTACCTATTAAATGAACCGCTTATGCTTCTACTTGAGTGTCCAGTTAATCCCCACATACATGATTAAGTGATAGAAGGTTATTCAATCACCTAACCATACTTGAATACTGTGAGGTATTTAACATGTATTGTGCACACATAAAGAGGATTAGACATACACAAGTACATGCTGTGTATATACATCAAGCATAGGGGGAAGAAGATACTAGAGAAAAAGATCCTATCAAGAATATATAGGTCTGATAGTGTGTTAGTGACGCCATAGGATTTATACTGGATGACTACAAATGTGATGCCTACTAATTGATCCATGTATAGAACCAAGTAAAAGATGTTGATTGCTCACATACAAGGGACAATACATATTAGAGATATTTCAAAATTACAGGTCCAAGTCAGAACTGAAAATATCTTTCGGATGGTACGTACTTTCCAGCTACATATGGAACACCCAGCCGTGATCCCTTTGGAATTTCACCTTGCAGCCCTACTATCATGTCTGTCATATTTTGAACAAGTTTGGTATCCTCACTGTAACTCTCATAACATCGTCCCCATCTTGGATCTCTGCATACCTATATAGAATTTCAACACTTGAGACCTTTAGAAACAATACATTAACGGAACCTACCCATTTATTGATGACAAAAGGATATTCCTATATATGCATAGGTTTATGCAATAAGTCGTTGGCAACAGTAGGTACAGATGTCATCTGCACATGCTGGCATATCTTTTCATATTACTTACAGCGATACAAGGAGCAAACGCATATGGAATTCCAGTGGCTCTAACTTCGACAGCAGTGGCAGCACCGATTCTCTTCACAAGATCAGTGTCCCTATAGTGCATTAACGATTATAACAACTTTAATGTCTCAGACAAATAATCTTGCATATTTGCAAATATTGACTTAATCAATGTCGCAATTAGAAACATATACATCACTAGAGTAATAGCAAAGTGTTAAACACTTTGACTTGCCTGGTAGCTCCAAGGCCAATGTTATGGGGAAATATGGTAGCATTGATAACATTGTTGTGCCCATGAACAGCATCAATTCCATAAATCATTGGGATCCCTAAACGGGTAGAAAGTGACCCATTTTGGAACTCATTTACCATATTAATCCAATCAACGACAGTTGCATGGGGATTGGGAACACTCCCTCCACCACTTAGTAAGCTTCCTGCATTTATGAAGAACAAAAGATCAAACCCCAAAAATAGAAAATTATATTAATGCCAATCTTTTAAATATAAGTAGCAAAACACAAGTTCAGGGCCTGAGAAGGAATAATAAAAGCAATAAATGTGAGTGTCAGGAAATGACAAGGATTGTGTCTTGTGTACCATACAACATATATGCTAAATGCAATGGCCACCGATCAGAAATATATATCCAGTAGATGCTTCACATATCATTATCATTGTAACTTCCAATCATTGACGTTTTCAGAAATTAAATTTCTCGCCATCCCATAGCTGGAGCAAAGCCAGTCAAGCAGTTCTTTGCAAAAGCTTCTGATTGGCACACTTGTCGGAAGAACACGTAACGTTCTTACCAGGACCTCACTCCATTCAGATATAGAAATAAAATAACAATCAGCTCCTAATTTAAGTGCTCAAGGATGAGCTTTGTAGCAACCAATAAGAGCACACACATGAGCCAGTGAAATAGTCTCCGTTCAAATGCAACGGAAAACTACATATAAACTCTTCCCTCCCAACCCTTACAAAGCTAAGCAACCTTGGTGCCCAGGGTCAACTTTTCAAATACATGTTGCAAAAGAAACAGTCTTCTACCAACATTGGTTTATAAGTGGTTTATTTTTGGTCCATGCAACATTTTCATAATAGATTATAATATCTGGATGAATGTATCTTAAAATATTGTTCCAGACCATGTTTCAATCGACTTAACTTATCATCGATTCAATAACAAGCAAGAACTTTGTGCAAGTATTTTGCAGATAAGAAACAACAGGAGGGAAGAAGAAATAGAACTTTTTCCATCAAGCTTGCCAATTTCATAGGTTTATAACCGGTGTTTTATATGCTTGCCTAACTTTTGTTGTATATCATGTCTTTTCTCTACCTATTATCAAAGCAATTAGTCATCTAGTTATTAGAAAATCTTTTTTAAGAGTAACATCTATTACTAATTTGTACGATTTGAGGCAAAAGAAAGAAAAAGAAAATGATTATCTTGTTCAGCATACGAGCACCTTATCTGTTTAATATTTAAAATGGCAAGTTTTATGCATTCTAGTAATGTGTGATGAGATTTATTTACCAATGAAGTAGCGCTTCATGATATCAGGAGTAGCTGTAATCCTTTCTATCTGAACCATCTGACCGATTTTCTCTTCCATCGTCATTCTTCCTAAGAGATCTTTCAGTCGAGCAGCAACCGGTTGTTTTGGATCTTTGTACTTGAAATCATCTGCGACCGCAGCCACAGCCAACCACCATAATAATACCATCATTCCCAAGGAAGAAATTGACATTGATCTAACCATATTCACTGCAACATCAAACATACATCAGGTTGTTAGTAACCAACTGATGTAAAAGCTTAAAGCACAAGACGAAAAGCTGAACAATTTGTCTAGTGTCAAAGCTCCCCCTCGCATGTACATCGGTGCACAAGACGAATCAAGTGATATTCAAATAACCAGTATAATGAGAGAGCAAGCACAAACACCAGACATGAACCCAAGAAAGCTTCGACCCATATTAAGATACCAACTTGTCCATAAATGTGAACCAGTGGATGGAAAAAAACAACAATTAGGTATACCTAAAACACTTTCCCACACATTTTACATATGTTAGTGCAAACTAAACAAGTGACCTTTACACAAATAACAAAAACGAGGGAACAAAAGCAAGTGGGGAGGCTTAAACCCAAGACCTTACTCTTAAACATGGAAAGTTTCCAACTCATCTAAAAGCCTGAACCTCCAAATGGAGGACCCCACAGTAAAAAAAATGAACTTCAAGAGAAATCAACTTTCTTCCTTTGTGAATTCACATGTATACAAAAACAGAGAATACATTATCAAGCTTGAATCAACACCACCTAAACAACCAATCAGAGTATCAAAATGATAAAACAAAGTATAAACATCATTCAAACAATGCTCTGCAAGTTACAAGCTTCCTAAATGAGCATTAAATGATCTCTCTGTCTATCTATATACCTCCAACACACACAAAATCATGGCATTCCTAAACATGGATCGAAGGATGCGGCAATAACTAAACCCTAGAATGAGTTTAATCGGCAAAGAACATCAATTTACAAAATGCAAAACCAAAATCAAAATCAAAAGTCGAAATGCAAGAATCAGCAAGATGTTATACACTATGAATCAAAGAAGATCGAAATGAACAAGAAGATGGAGCAGTAGAGAGAGAGAGAGAGAGAAGATTACCCATAGATAGAGAGTATCGAGAAAGTAGTTGCCACTGGAGAGAGCTGCTCAGGAGTTGCTGCAGCTGTACAGCATATAAGACCACCACTACTGACATGCGGTTTTTGACGACGGTTTTTAGACTTTATTTACATTTCTTACCCCTATACTTTTAATTTATTCACTTTAAGATCAACTTTTTGAGGTTTTCTCACTCCAGGCCCTCTTATATAAATTACTTTATTTTTCTAGCTTCTTTCATCAAACTAACCAATCATCAAATAGCCCCTTTTTAAACATTATTGAGTTTGTGAATTCTTACAAAAAAAAAATCAAAAAACAAAATGACCATATAAGTAATGGTTTTAAATTTTAACCAACCACAATAAATTTTATAAAAAAAAGCTAGAATCCTACAATCCGACACTACAAGCCTATTTTTTATTATAACGTTAGTCGTTTTCTTACGTCTTTCCATCAAGAAAAAAAAATAATTGAATATGAAATCGCAAACCATAAAGCAAACTCACAAGTTGTAGTTTTAGGACACGTGTCAATATCTCGTAGAACCGCAAGGAGAGGGTGTCATGGTAGACTGAAAGTGGTGTTATAAAACCGTAACTTGTTGGACCACAACTTGCGGTTTTCACAGATAATTTTAAAATTGATATTTTCGTCCCTATGGTTTGTAAATTACGGTTTTCTTTCATATAATCACAGCTTGCTGATTCATATGCGTTGTTAAAAGTTGATATTTGTTAATTAGGTAATAGACTAGTGACGTAAATAGCAATAATTAAAAATCATATGGATGAAAAACTCAATTTTCTAACTAAAGGGACGAAAAGATAATTTATTAACAAACCACAAAGAGGAAAATTGTAATTTACTCGTTTATATAGATTGCATATTTCCATCCATTTTCTTAGACAAAAAACATGGATTTTCAAAAACCAAAAGTTAGATTGCATGTTTGTGTTGGAGGTATTTGGAAGAAGGTAAATGGAGTGTGTGGAATATTGTCGGGTTGACTTACCGCAACGTGGGTTATTGTTGGACTAGAATATTACATACTTACGATCGATTGGTTGATGACGAAATTTGATTTAAAAGAATATTCGAATTTTATATTATCTTACAAATATTTTACACGTAGTCCCTAACTTGAAATATGAGATGACGACGATATCCAAGTGTTTATGTGTTTTGATGTTGAAAGTCAAAAATACAACCGACTGTGCTTTATGTGGTTGATTCTACAACTATCTAACAAATTTACAATGATTTGTAGCATCATAACTATTACCACACATCAACTCAAAGCACGCATTCAAAAAATGCTCTTTGTATCTAGGATCAAGCAAGATAGCCACAAGTAGAAATGAGTTTAAATCTTCTATATTTCTTGAATACTTGTTGAATGTTTCCTTCATTGAAGTAGTCATTTCCTTCAACTTATTATCAAGTATATTCCTGCTCCAAAATTCCAAATAAGTATGAATAGAAGTAACCAGTCTAACAATTGATTAAATGTGACAAACTTAGACCCAGTGAATCTTAAAGTGCAATCATAAAAAGATCTTCAAAACCCCATAAATAACCTAGCAACTCCCTAATCACTTTCATTTGGACGTTTTTTCACCTCACCGATGCCAAACTCTTTGATATAAACTACGCCATGCATTTTCATCCTCTCAAATGTTTTTTGATAGTTTTTGGCATCCTCAAACATCAAATACGTTGAATTCCGACGAGTTGCAACATCTAAGCAAAATATTTTTACTTGTTATTTTTGCTTGCCTAGCAGACTCTTTCAAGTTTTGCATTCTAGTTGATGAACCTCTCACATATATCACCATATCTCCAATTTTGCCAATACTTGCATCATAATTGTTCAACCTATATTGCACAATCAAGTTAAGAACAACACAATAATTCAATATTATTTATGAAAACCCCAAGAATCATCAACAAAATGAGTAGTTAAACACATATAATGCAAAATCTGACAAGACTTCCATGTATCTCTTACGCTCTTTTTCTTACCAAGATAAAGGTTCATGATATCTCTTCTAATTGTAGTGCAAGTAGATATGTGAAATCTAGGCCCTACTTTCCATAACAATTCTTTAAACCCTCCATTCTCTTATTGTTTCGGATCATCCTTATGTGTTACCAAGTTAATTCCATCCCTTTTCAAATTTTCAGAACACACATTTGCTTGGTTCTTGTCACCTCTCCCAGAAAACCTCTTATAGTGGATGTTGATGTGATTTATAATAAATTGCTTGTGCCATTCTTTTTACTAACACATGTGTACTGGCTATTGCAATAGTTGCATTTAGCTTTTTCGGTACCTTTAGTATCACATGTTGATAGATAGATAGAATCTAGTTATAAAAACTCATCAAATTTTAATCCTTTTCCTTGCGAGTTATAGACTATCACAAATAGGCAAGTGTGACCTAATCGCGAATAGTATAGTAAAAGCAAGTTACGGTTATCGTGTCCACATGGAACATTTAAGCTAATCGTGATACTATAATCGAATTAATTAATCTAGGATTAAATTGCAAAAAAAGGGGTTTTGTGATTAACTACTATTTTACTGAAAACTAAAAAAAATAAAAACTTTAACTAAAAAGAAAACTTTTGATGAACAAAGTCTGTTGAATCAGGTTACTTACCATGACTTTGAATCCCCCTAGATATCAGTCAGTTTGGTTGATTTAACACTGTTGGTTATAAATTTCCTAGGAGTCGGTTGATTAGATCTCTCTTAATCTCCCTTAACAATAAGACATAAATCCTAGGGTTTTCACCGCTAATCTTACGTGATTATTACACTCCAGTTACCAATCAATTATTTGGTTCGTTTTCACGTCACCACTAATCCTAGAACTTTCGTTTCTAGAATCAGGTTTCTTTTCCAAGTCATCAACTAGGTCAATAGATCTTGGTCTCGGTTCCCGTTTCCAACAAACCATCTGCTGGGTCACCTAAGCGAAAAGCGAAAAAGATTAGAATAATCACAACAATTTCTTGGCTTTATGAATAAATTCAATCATCAAACCAAAACACCAAAGTTAAAGCTGAAAACTTTAGATTAATTGAGAACCCAATAACGTTCCAAAAAAACATAAACAAATCAAAATATAAAACTAAACCGTATCTAGGGTTCATCACATCATAGTGAGCACACGAAATCTAGCACATAGACATGCTAGCTGAATACATAATCAAAACCAAACACAAGTTTAAAGCCAATGTAATCAAACCGTGCCTAAATTGACGATGTAACTCCTTGAATCCTTCTTGTCGGACGTAACGGTGATGATCAGCCTGTCTAGGAATGATCTCGTTGCTCCAATACGACATTCAGATGGATTCATGCAAAAATATCATAATGCTTCTTAATGGAATGAAAAGTCAGATTTACAGAAGCTAGTCCAGGAGATTTTCGTGACGCGAGTGTAGAGGCTCGCGGCATGAGGTCATGGTTATCTCGAACTTTTAGCCGTTTGATCATTATCCTACTCCCGTTGCGAGATTTTGTCAATTTCCAGAAACTTCTTTGCGGCATGAGTGTAGAGGCTCGTGACGCGAGTCTCGACTATGGGGATTTTCGTGATGATTGGAAACCATGCTCATGACTCAATACTTTTGAGCATATCCAGAATCTCTCTCGCGGCGCAAAGCTAGAGGCTCGCAATGCGAGTTTGGTTGACTTTTGTTGACTTTCTTTGTTTTCCCCTTTTTCTCTCATTTTCGACATTCTTTGATTCTTTTTGTTGGGTTAATCATGTTTTTTGTTGGGTTAATCGGGTTTGTGTTACGGGTTAGTATGTCATGGTTCGGTAGCATACGGGTTTGGTTTGAATAAGTCATATGCACGTTTGAAATAGTAGGATTATTTGACAGATTTTATGGTTGATTTAGTCAAAAATAATGGTAGCAAGTATCTTCTATTATTTAGGTTTAGTTAGTGTTTTTCTTTTATTTAAAAAAGCATGTTAAGTTTCTTTTATTGAAGTGAAGAAGTTGCAGTAGCTTTTGTTTGAAGTTGTAGTTTGCTGTTTCTTTTCCAGTCATATACATATTTTTGATCTTTTGTTTTATAAACCAACAATTGGTATCAGATCTTAGGGCTCGTAGGAAGCGGGTTTGAAGATCGGAGGCAGCCTCCGCCGACGGGGTGTGTCGGTCGGCGGAGGGCAAGGGGTTAAAGAAGAAAAAAGGTGAAGCACAACCATAAGACTAACAACAGCAGAATATGAAGACGTTAAGGTGTTTCAGGTCAGCCATCAGTGTTTTGTGGCTGTTACTTGTGATCAACGGGAGAAAATGGTCAGTTTTGAGACGTTTTTTCCCAGCAGGGGGTGTTGCCATCGGGTTTTGCAGTTCTTGATCGACTTGTTCGTGATAAGGGGAGACCGGCGTAGGTGTGTGAAAAGCGGGCAGAAAGGATCCGTCAAAGCAGGTGGTTTTGGATTCAGTTCATTTGGCAGGTTAAAAGAAAACGGTAGAAGCGAGTGGCTTTGTTTTCTTGGTTGGTGGAGAGGCCTCTTTGAACAAGGGTGATCGGTAAAGGTTACGGTTGTCAAGACAAGAAGAGATTGGAGAAACCATACAGTTGTAAACATTGTGGCATTGGAGTTTAATCGGGTGACTTTGGATGTGGCCAAGGAAAAGGTCGTCGATCCGTGAAGAGTCAAGCTGTTAATGAATCTAGCGGGATGCCATGTTAGATGTTACAAGTATGCTTGATTCGGGTTGAAAGAAGACTTTGGACGTGACCGAGGTGAAGCTCGGGTGTCCGGGAAAAGTCGAGATGGTTCGAGAAGATGGTGATTCGACTGTTGTGAACGAATGATCTGAACAACCCGATTAAGGGGGTGATTATTGGGTTAATCGGGTTTGTGTTACGGGTCAGTATGTCACGGTTCGGTAGCGTACGGGTTTGGTTTGAATAAGTTATATGCACGTTTGAAATAGTAGGATTATTTGGCAGATTTTATGGTTGATCTAGTCAAAAATAATGGTAGCAATTATCTCCTATTATTTAGATTTAGTTAGTGTTTTTCCTTTATTTAAAAAAGCATGTTAAGTTTCTTTTATTGAAGTGAAGAAGTTGCAGTAGCTTTTGTTCGAAGTTGTAGTGTGCTGTTTTTTTCACTGACATTCTTTGATTCTTTTGATGCTTTGAACCTATAATCACCAAGAATACACAAAATCAACCTTATTCATCCCATAGTCAATTAGTACTGTGCATAAAAACCAAGATATTGACGAAACATAGTAAAATACGACAATATCACATGCCTTTTAAAAAGTGGTTCCAATCCATAGAAGGAGCCCTAGTCGACCTTGGCTTTTGAGTCTCTTAGGAGTCACTGTGGTGCTACACTTTCATCAACTTAATGGGTATATTTTCTTTGTTTGCAATTTTGCAGTAGAAGCCATCTGTTAGTTAAAAAAATTAATTTAGAGAGTTATTAACATTTATGAAAACATGAACTCATAAACATATATGAGTTCTTAAAGGGCGGCATAGCCCACCCGGGTTCGAACCATGGGATACACAGATGGTGGCCACTGGATATTATGCCCAGGGGAGCATTTCTTCGCTCTCAATTATATTGCCAGGATGTAGTCTGGGCAACCTTTCAAAAAAAAACCATAAATTAAACTCTTAAAGTCTACATGAACCATAAATTGAACTCATAAAGTAACCAAAACTCCAATTGGTGTATAGGCCAATCTTTAGACAACGATAAACTCAAAACCGTTCGGATGGTGGCTGGTTTGACAACCGGACTAAAACTGTCCCGATAATCCATGCCAACTTGTTGAGTTTTGCCATCACCTACAAGACGAGCCTTATGCCTTTTGAAAGATCCATCAGAATGTTCTTTATGAGTGAAAATCCACATTGAACGTATGACATTAATCTTAGGAGGTCGGGGTACCAACACCCATGTCTTATTAGCAATTAAAGCATTAAATTCATCGATCATGGCCATTTTCCAGTTCGGGTCATGAAGAGCTAACACCGGGTTACGGGGTAAGGGAGATCTGGAAGTTTGTGTATGAAGATTAAAGGGAGTTTTGGGTTTAAAAATCCCGTGTTGGCTGTGGGTCACAGGCCTTTGGGATGGCTCCAATGGGGGCTGAGTTCGGGTCGTGGGTAGCTGTATTTGAGTTGAAATTGGATGGGAAGGGGGCTGTTTGTAGAGTCGATGGTCCAGCTGAGGAAGGGCTGTTGTTTTGGTCATAAAAAGAGGACGTAGGAGTCGAGGGTGACAGAGTTGTTGAGGTGAGCTGGTAGCCGATGAGATGGGAATATTGGCGGTTGGAGGTTGTTGGGTTTGTATGGAACGAGCCCAATAATCCAAGATAAATGGAGAGATTTCGGAGTCCATAAAGTCGTAAGATACCGCAGAGTTATTTTGTACTTTTGAGAAAGAGAAGTGACTCTCGTAAAAAATAACATGATGGTTGATCAGAATTTTGTAAGAAGATAAATCATAGCACTTATAGCCATGATGATTTTCCGAAAACCCTAAAAATACACACGGAGTGAAACGTGGTTGAATCTTATGGATAGACGAGGAAGGAAATAACGGGTAACATAAGCATCCAAAAACTCAAAATGAGAATAACACGGGTCTCTAAGGATTTTGAGAGGAGATTGGTAGGACAATGTCTTACATGGAAGGATGTTAAGGAGATACGTAGCCATTTGAAGAGAATGATGCCAAAAAGATGGAGGGAGGGAAGCATGAGCTAGTAGAGTACGGATAGTGTTGTTAATGGTCCGAATTTTTCGCTAGGCTTTGCCGTTTTGAGGAGAGGTGTGGGGGCAGGATTAACGAAAACATAGACCATTTTTGTGACAAAGATCCCAAAATGAAGCATTATCAAATTCCCGGCCATTATCACATTGTATATTTTTTATTTCCCGTTCAAATTGTGTACGGATAAAAGCCTGAAATTTAAGAAATGTTGCAAAAACTTGAGGCTTTTTAGATAAAGGAAAAGTCCATAAAAAATTCGAGTAGTCATCTAATAATAACAAATACTATCGGTGCCCCGAAGTGCTTAAAACCGGAGGCGTCTAGAGATCACAATGAACAATATCGAAAGGCATCGTAGTATGAGAAGATGGAAGAACAAAAGGAAGCTTAACATGTTTACCAAGGGAACAAGCATGACATAAACTTGATGTCTTTTGCGGATTACACTTGATAAACTTATTAATCCTAACGGAGTCAATAATCGACATTCCCGGGTGACCTAAACGATTGTGCTACATCGAAGTAAATAAACAAGCAAAATTTGATGAAGAAGTGGTAGAATAGGTGGTGTTGGTTACCGGATAAAGATCACCTTGGCTCTCACACCTCATTAGATTCGCCCCCGTCTTGAAATTCTTGACAGAGAAACCATAAGGATCAAACTCAATAGAAACGAAATTATCAGTTGTAAATTTACGAACATAAATTAAATTCTTTATGAGATTGGGAGCATGAAGGACATTTTTTAAAGCTAAAGGTGGATAAGGTGGGTTTAGGTGTGTATTCCCATAACCACGAACCGGAATGGAATGACCACTCCCAACGATAATACCATGATTATTTCTCATATTAAAATAAGACGAGAGTGCACCTGAGGAATAAGTCATATGAGATGTAGCTCCGGTATCCATGTACCAATTCGCATCGGGAGGAGTAAGTCCAAGAGTATGCATGGCGGCGTTAATGTCCGTATGTGAAGGTACATC
>LUCG01255173.1:0-13914 GCA_001633085.1 Carthamus tinctorius | reverse complement strand
CTGGTACATATTTGGATGGACTAGCTTATAAGCTAGCTTATTTTTGCCAAACACAGCCTTAGAAGCCAATAAGTCAATAAAAAGTTTTAACATAAGTATTAAAAAGTACATGAAAATATGTATTTTAAAGATCAAAAAAGAAATTAATTAACTAAAATACGAAATTTAAAAAAATCACAGTTAAATAAGTTCTTTAATTACATAAAAAGAAATTAAGATTAGAAAGGGTAAAAAATTAATATGAAAAATAAAGTACAGAAATGAATTTAAAAAATTAAATAAACTGTGACAGAAAAAAAATTTAACATAAAAATAAATAAATAGAAAAAAGAAGACAAAATAGATGAAGTGAAATGAAAAATGAAATCAACTTAAGAAATTAAATAAACTGATAGATAAGAAAATTTAAATTTTAATATAAAAATAAATGAATAGTACTCAATCCCAAACACCCCCACACACCATTGAATTCACTCCCCCCTTCTTCAGTTCTCTCTCTCACACACACAGAGTATGGATGTTTTATTTTGGAAATCAAAGAAAAGATTTTGACACTCTCTCTATGCTACTAAGCAAGTTTGCCTCTAGACCCACAGCCGTTGAGAGTGGTGGTGATGTCGGTAAGGCAGCGGCCACAGTTACTGCAACAGAAAATGTAACTGCATAATAGAACTACAATTGCCACAATTATCAAATGCAGACAAGCTTATGGACAGAATTTTATTGACGAATCTACCACTGGTAAGTTGTAGATCAAAATATATTCAGATCTTCTAGACTAATATGTAAAATTACAAGTCAAATAATCCTATTCATACATTTTGTAACAGGGTCTACTTCACGAGAGTGTATCCAACGTGTCAAGAAAAAGTAATTGTATGTACTGTGTACTTATTGTATGTATCCAACTTCATCAAAACCTACCAATTACCATCTAACTTGTCACAAAAGTGTATCAAACTTGTCACGAAATATATTGAATGGTAGGTTTTGATAGTTTTGATACGCCAAATGGTAAACATGGAATTACAGTTCATACAATAACTTTTCGTGACAAGTTGGATACACTTTCGTGAAGTAAACCCTTTGTAATATTCAAACTCATTGATTTTAGAGGTTGAACCATTCATATGGAGATGAGGACGGAGATTAGGGAGAATCCAACATAACCTATTATTAACAGCTACCTATATATATACAAGGCACCAGAAGAACAATCAATACCTTGAATGTATTTTACTTAACCTTAAGAGCTAGCTCTATTTAAGGACCAAAAGAATGAATACCTTGAATGTATTTTACTTTACATATGCTTCCTATCGACCGTACACTTGTGTTATTGTGCGTTCATCAACGGATGCATCAGCCTCAACTTCACAATAGCTGTGTTTGTCTCCGGTGAAAAAGGCTGGCTGTCTAGGTTGTGGCAACACGCCCTCGCTAACCAGCATTAGAACCACTGACAACATAGTTGGCCTGTCTTCTGCATGATGTTGCACACACAATAACCCTACATGTATTGCTCGTACTACTTCCGACTCAATGCATGAGTTGCGTACAGATGAGCTCATGAGTTCAATAGTCTTGTCTTTTTTGTAGAGTCTCCATGCCTGAATCAACCCAAGATCCATATAAGTATATACCAAAAAGGCATGAAAGCACTAGTTTCGGATGCTAAGATGTAGTCTACCCGACCAACTTACATGTCCAAGAAGATTGTCGCTATGATCTTCATGAGAAAATTCTCTGTTTTTCTTCCCACTCACTATCTCCAACACCAGAACACCAAAGCTAAATACATCCGACTTTGTAGAGAACCATCCATGTACTGCATACTCCGGAGAAATGTAACCACTGCAATAATGGTGAATAAAGTAAATTGACATATTAGTATTAGGGTATTTACATCCTTTTCTTGAGAAAACAGGTAAAATAATTTGTGTAATTAATAGATCATGGGTTCAGATTCTTACTATGTTCCAACCACCTTCTTTGTTTTTGCAGCATTATCGAATCCTATAAACTTTCTTGCAAGGCCAAAGTCCGAGATTTTTGGGTTCATGTCAGCATCCAGCAGAATATTACCTGCCTTGAGATCTCTATGAATGATTTGAAGGCGAGAATCTTGATGTAGGTAAAGAATACCTCGAGCCATCCCATGGATGATGTGAAAACGCTGAGGCCAATCAAGCATCAAACATTTGGTTTCATCTGCCAAAAGCGAACTGCTTGATTAGTCAAACATTAGTTTGGCAGAAAGCTCTATTTGCAGCACTAAGTAAGGTGTGAAAGTAAGGTACTGTGTGAAATCATATATACATAGAGAGAGAGAGGGAGGGAGAGAGAGAATCTAACCAAATAGAAACGAGTCCAAGCTTTTGTTAGTCATATATTCATAAATCAAAATCAGTTCATTTGCATGAATGCAGTATCCAAGAAGCTTCACAAGATTCCGATGCTGAAGTTTGACAATACAAACGACTTCATTCTTGAACTCATCAAGCCCTTGTTGGGATGTTTCCGAGAGCCGCTTCATAGCTACTTCTCGTCCATCTTCCAACACACCCTAAAATATTAAGGTCAAGAATTTTATGTTACTTGCAATTCTTTTTCATTTATATTTTAGTGTATTACAATTCTAGTAAAGTATCATAAGTTACCTTGTAAACAGGTCCAAAGCCACCTTCTCCAATCTTATTGTTGATGCTGAAGTTATCGGTAGCCTTGGCTACTTTACGTAGGCTAAAAAATGGCAGCTCAACAAGAGCTTCCATCTGCATTCCTTTTCTTGTATTCTTTTTATCAAGATCATACCAGCTTCCTACAAAGATGTGTTCAGTTTCTCATCACTGTCATACAAACTTGCAGATTGTTACCTTTTCATTGATAGAAACATAAAGTTGCATATTTAACTTACCTTTTACTTTCATACGAGGCCTTTTCTTTTTCTTTCTACAGGCATACGCTACTGCAAACAGAAGCAGCAACGCTGATGAAGTTAACAGGACTACGGTGAGCACTCCATTCCCTTTGTATGCTTGTGCTAACTCTGAGGCAGCTATCCTTATGTAAAGATCCTGATCTACATCATACTCTCTGATATCCATCAGTTCATGAAACCATAGCAAACATCCACTTCCACCATTTCTGATATCTAAATTTGCATAAGCTGTACAAGAGCAATTCTTTCTGCAGGCCGTCTCACATTCTTCAAGCGTCATGCTCACATTGTACCACGACCTTTGTGTATCTGGAAGTTTCACTCCTGATATTCTCCGAAATCCATCCCCACTTTCACAATTTAATGGCTTTTTACGTTGACACCCCTTCGACCAATCTGATGCCTTCCATTCTTCCGGGATTTTTGGTTCAAAACCTTTGATACAACTACAAGGGGGACGCTTGTTGATGTTACAGCTTCCATAAGGACCGCATATTGCATAAAGACCACAACTATCTGCGTCTATATCTGCATAAACAACCCATTCTTGTGTTCTCTCTATCCAGTGCATTTGCAGCGTCCTGCCGTCCCATGTGAACTGTATCCTTTGGACAACCGAAGTCAAAAGTTCATATTTGTAATAGATTTCCTTCTGGTTGACAACAAACTCGCTCGAGTAAATTGGATTCGGTATATCATTAGGAAGGCCACTAAACCCGAGACCGTTCCATGGTCCGAGTCTCGATTGCAAAACTCGACCTTCCCTTCGCTTTATCTGTGGATACCCATTTGTGTCTACCCAAATCATATATCGACCCGGAGAAGGATCATCGGGACTCTTCCAAGCTATCGAATACCTCTCTCTTCCTGTTTCCAGATCCTTCCCAAATTTCACTCCGGGCAACAATGTGTCACCAAAATAATCAAAGCTTTGCCAAATGAGACTTTTCTTGCTGCTACTTGTATCCCAAACAACTAGATTTCCTGTTTCTAGAAGCTGTGCCACCGGATTATAATTAAGACTCCGGTCAGATACCGTGGAATTAGATGACCAGATTACGGTATTTCCGCCACCGTGAACCATCGGGTTCCCATCTCCACCGACTTTAAACACGCCGGATGTATCGGTGATCGGTGTCTCCCTGTTGGCGACCCATACGACGGTAAAAACTGATATCTTCCTGTACCATATTCCCAAATACCGATTCTGGGAGTTTCGGAGGCTAAAAAATCCCAGTTCAAACATCCCACCGTTTGACACGATTGTGTCGTCATCTTTTAAAGTTTGATTTGCAGATATGGTGTCTACTGCAGTAGAGGTCGATAGGAGAATGAATAAAGCAGTGGAGAATAATAGACAGATAGAATTGGAATGAATTCCCATTTGAGTTTTCTTGTATTGATGAAAGGGATCAATAGAATGGAACGGAATGGAATGAAGTTGATAAACAACATCTCATACATCTTCACTGGGGTTGTCGGTACGTTAGAGAAGTTTCTGACCATTGGCCACCTATTTTGAATGTAGAGCAAGTCACAAGTAAATGACAAACTATTTTTCAGGGAGATAATCAAGATATCATGTGTGGATATGTGACTTTATGGTATAGAAACACTACTAGGCTTGTTTGATGAATATTCCCACCTGGGGTTGACCGACCTTTGAGCAGGATCCCATGTATCTGTTTAACCGATTTTTGTAAAGTAAATTTGTATCCGGGAAGAGAAAATGTAAGGATTAAAAGTCTTACTCGTTAAGGTAAGTGCTTATCGGGTAAATTTACATACCGCAGCGATTTGATAGACTACAATTTTACTCGATAAAGTAAGCTATAATGTTGAATGTTGACGGTAAGTGAATACCAAGTAAGCATTTGGGTAGGCTGTCCCTTTGTTTGCAGAAAGGTGTACCCCCTAGAATTTAAGTGTGCTATAAGATATTAGAAAGTACAAGGAACGAAGCAAACACGTTATTTGAAATTAAAAAAAAATCTCTTGGATCACAAAATTCCAAGAAGGCAAGTAGTCAACAAAATAACTTAAAATTTTTTTTTTTTAATATCAACCAAAAATTTTAAAACTTTCCTTGAAATAAATTAAAAAAAAAACTAAAAATTCCCTTAAAACCATGGAACTCACCAAAAAAAGACAATTTTTTGGACCTTTGATCCACCTTAAAGTTGCACCTATTTAGCAAAAATCTTAATCTTTGGTGTGCCTTTGCTCTGCATGTCAATGTTCAACACATGAAAACAAACTTCTGTATTAGTTATGCTAGCATTAGTGGCCAGGTATAGTCTCATATAACAATATCTTAATTTAAAAATATACCAAAGATGTAGTCTAAGCAAAACTTATGATGTATTAGTGGGATTAGTGGTGGCCAAATATCAGGCCTGGGCCGGTTAAAAATAATGTTTTGGTTTACCGGATAAAACGTAATTGGTTACGATTAGAGAGATTTAGCTAGGGTAGTAACCGGTTGAAATTATTTATAACCGGCTACAAATAGGTTAAGTTTTTCATTTTTAATATAATTAAAATATGTGATTAATTACAAACTTTAAAAAAAATAAAATTTGGGTCACTCAAATACACTTTAAAAATACGTTTAATTATACTTTCAAATTAATTACATCAACAACGAGCACGAAATTATAGCGAATACGAGTCGAGATCACAAGCTATAGCGAGAATTGTTAGTTTTTTGCTTTTTGTAACTTGGTATCTAACCCCATCTACCACACAACTTATTTATAGTGTGTTTGGAGGGTGAAAAAAGAACGGTCAAGTGTGAATAAAAGCCAAAAAAGGAATCATATCTAATGGCTATAAAACAACCAACTTTTAGAAAAAATACTGATACCGGTTACGGTTATAACTGATTCCGGATCGGTTATAATCGGTTATACAAAAGATGCAAAAAGGAGTAACCGTTAAGAATTTTGCTTAAGTAACCGGTTAAGAGGCGGGTGGTGATAATCGGTTAAAGACCGAGCCGGTTACCCGTTAACCGGCCGGGCTGGGCTCAAATGGCCATCACTAGTTGGGATCAAATTGGTTGGATAATTTGAGTTTAAGGGTTAAAACCGTAGAATTATAATCTATTCACTGAATGCAAACATTAGGGACTTTTTTGTAAATGTTTTTGGACTTGTTGGATTGGAGATACTTTTCCCTGTGCGACCCTACATGACTCCCAAAGTCAAATCAGAGGTACGAGAAGCGTTGGCCTCTTATTATCACTTTTTATTTTGACATTTATAAGTTCGTTGATTATTTCTTTTTATATAGACCGTTCTATCATATGTATTATAGAACATTCTCAAAATATTTTATAACTTTTATCATTATCTGATGTTGATTGGATTTGGTGAAAAATTAAGGTTAACGTAATTTATGGAAGAGAACCACTTCTCATACTTATTACTATTAGTTCAACTTCTCATTCGATCATTTGCCTACCCTATATATACAAATATACAAAATGATAAGTTGAGATTTATGTTTAATTTTGTTTTAAACATCATAGGTAATTAGGTGGTATGCTTCAATATCATGATCTTAGAGAAAATATATGTTTAAGATATTGCATAACATTATCGTTTGTTTTTCCTTACTCTCTTTCTCTTGGTGGGAATTTGGGTGTGGTTAAAATAATAATTGGATAAAATTTGGATCGTGAATAGGGAATTACTATCCAAATGCTATATTTCAATCCACTACCTTGAGTTACACATAATCAGTATTGGGATAATCCAGAATTTTCATACATGAATGAGGCACTAATTTCGTGTGTGTATAGGGTCAGGTTCAAGGGAACTTTTGAAAAACGAATAACTAAGGGGATGTTTGGGAGTGCTTATGATGAAAGACGCTTATCAGTTTCTCCTAAAAGTTAAAATTTTTTGCCTTCTCAAAAAGTTGCTTATCGCATTCCTAAGAAGCTATAAGCAACTTACCTAAACACTTCAAAACAATTTATTGCTTTACCAGGAAGCTAATAAGTCATAAGCACCTTGAAATAAGCACTCCCAAACACCCCCTAAGGAACTCCCTCATACCCCTTCATCTAGACCGTATGCACTTAGTCAAATTTTCTAACTCTGGATTATCACAAGTTTGAACAGTATTCTGAATTCAAGCTTCAGATGTCTGAATCCACTACCTAGACTTATACTTAGAGAGGAATTTTCACTAAGTTTGACTCTTCATAAATTACAAAAACCTCGAAGCGTTACTCTTCTACCCCGACTACTGAACGATTAGTGGGACCACCGCCAAGGGGCCCTGCCCCTAGGACCTCGTAAGGGAGGCGACCCTTGACCCCACCTTATATAGGGACAACATTTGTGAGTGTGCACCTCACACCTCCTAAGTCACTTATGTGTATCTAATCAACTTAATCGATCTCAAGCAAATAATAGTTACATCAAATGTTTATGACGCTAAAATCACTACCATCTCTCTTTAATGGAAAAACCTACTGTAAAAATCCATTGATGCATGCAATTGAATTTTCATTACATCGACGCATGCAATTGAAAAATACTTGTTGGGCATACCAACAGATATTTTTCACTGGTTTTTGATGGATGGCAGGAACAACATAGGAAGACAAGTGACAAATAGTTGAACTAAAATATTCCAAAGCTTCCATCATTATTGGGTTATGGAACATGCAAAGGATGATAACTTGCAAGTTTTTTCTTGTCTTAAGCCAGAGGTCGGTGATGGTCAAAAGATGATGGCAGGGCCTTGAGAAATCCGTTGGGCATATTAAGCCTATCGAATTTGAGATGTTTAAATTTAATATACGTTTTATAAATGCATATTGAAAATTTCATAACAAGGAAAAAGATAATATTTCAACAAGAACACGACTAGTGAATAAAAACATTTACATTGTTCAAATTGATGCTTAAAATAAATTCTAGAAGTAAGATTATATACATACAAAAAACCAAACGTATCTAGTACATCACTTATGAAGGGGGCTTTAAGGAAGGTGGAATACCTTTCTCTACCCTAAGGCTATGCGTAACACCCTCTTGGGCTGGGCGGCTTCGTGACGGGGCTTGGAGGGCTCCGATCGGTCTGCGGTACGACCTCCGCAGGCTAGGGGTGGGCTTGGGCAATCGGTTTCCACAAACCGATTGAACCGCCCTCTCTCTCTCTCTTACTCCTTTCTCTCTATCTCTCTCTACACTCCTCTCTGTCTTCTTCTTTTTTTTTTTTTTAAATATAATGTATTGAGTATTTGGTTTAGTAGGTTGTGGTATTTGACAAAGGGGGCTTGTGGGGGCTTATAATGGATTTATGGTAAAACTGATGTGGTAGAGTGGGCTTAAGGACTCAGAAGGTTGCGCTACTGATAGCCTAAGGAGTGAAAGAAGATGTTTTGTTAAAAACTTTACTATGTACTATACCTATACATACACAATATAAAAGTGAATATTCTTCTATAAAGTAAACCTAAATATGGGCTTGTGGTGGTATGTCCATTTAGGAAAACATCTAAAACAAATGAAATGATGCACTTTTTTTCTACGGTAGGATTAATTGCCAATTGGGCCACGACAAGGAACAATGCCAAATAGTTGTGAAAGATTAGGAGTAAAATGATAAAACTCAAAGATAAGGGGCCAGTTTAGTTTATCAATGAACTGCAGAGATGTTATCGCCAAAACTGGATTTGATACCGACTCTTTTTGACGTTTTGTGAAAGACAAGGGGCTAGTTATGAATATTTCCATGAGATATAAGTTGCGCGCCCAATTTCGTTCTTTGTGAACGGGATCGAATACCGAAATGCAATCGGAGTACTTAACCTGTCCGCCGCCGGTCACCGCTAGGGTTTTATGGCTGTGAGTTACTATATACTTTCATTTCGTTTTCTTCCGTTTATTTATTTCAATGCTACTCTTCTCATGCATATTGATCTTAAAAATGGAAGTGAATTTGAATTAGGTTTTGAAACTCAGCTGTGTGCAGGCACGAAAATGATTGGAATTTTGAGTATGATCGGTTCAATTTTTAGCTAGACGAGATTAAATGACGATTAGCATGCATCTATGATTGATTTTAAACTAATTTGCAAGAGTATAGTACAATTGTCATTTGCTAGAGGAACAGTATACAGTTGTAAGATAGTGGAACAATATGATGTTTTGTTTGATTTTATTATGTTTATGTCTAAATTGTTCATCTTATTTATGATTGGGCATGGAGAGTTTGTTTATGGATCCTGATAGAATAATAAACAAATTCAACAATATGGACCGGTACTATGTAGGTGATGTTTAAGATCTGAAAGTCTGCAAGTCGAAGGAAAATAAGTCGAATGATGCAAACATTTCACTCCAAAATGATCAGAATATCTAGTTTTCAACTCGAACCTTGACCTGAATATTATGTTGTTCTGGGAAAAGAACGGCTAACGATATGGAATTGTATACGAGTACTTCATATGTTATTTTCTTCTCTTTGAAACGACAAAATCACTTCAAATGTTGAGCTGGCTCACTTGAGACTCAATGTATGCAAGTTCCAAACCAAAATTAATAATGCATACTAGGTATATGTATCCTAAATATTCTACTACAAGGTGTCCATATATCAGTAGGTAAATCATTTTTGAAAATGGTGAAGACAATAAAACAAGGACAGCCAAGATAACATTAACCATTGAATTAGGCAAGATGAAGACACAGACTTGTAGAAGAGCTATTTCCACCTTATGAGGATATGCATTTGTTTACAATCTGTATGCACTATTGGTTTCATCAACCTAAAATGTATGGACAGTTTGTTTGTCAATTTGACCAACCAATATACTATTTAAGCTATATGCTATAAGGAAAACAAAGGTAACAAAGAAAAAGATGGAATTATATGTACATTTAATTTGAAAATGTGCTTATCAACGAGCATACAGTTGTGTTATTGTGTATTCATCAACGGATGGAAGAGACACAAGTTCATGACGACTCTCTTCATTGAAAAAAGCAGGCTGCTTAGGTTGTGGCAACACACCCTCACTAACTAACATCAAAACAACTGACAACATAGTTGGCCTATCTTCTGCATGATGTTGCACACATAATAACCCAACATGTATCGACCGTAGTACTTCAGAGACGACACATGACTCACGTAAAGATGCATTCATGAGCTCAATGGACCTGTGTTTTTTGTAGAGTTTCCATGCCTGAATCAAAGCCGAAATTGCTATTATATTAGTATAATAAAAGCACATATGGTGTTTAAGAAAGCACTAGTTTCTTGTCACAACATCTACTTATCAGTTTAACTTACATGTCCAAGAAGATTATCGTTGTGATCTTCATGATAAAACTCTCTGTTTTTCTTTCCACTCACTATCTCCAGCACCAAAACACCGAAGCTAAATACATCAGACTTCACAGAGAACCTTCCATGTAATGCATACTCAGGAGAAATGTAACCACTGTAGGAAAGTTAAAATATAAATTGACAGCGTTAATGTTAGGCTCTTTTTTTTTTCTTTTTTTACTAGGGAAAAACAAGCAATGAAAGGAATCCAGTAGACCATCGTTTTTAGATTCTTACTATGTTCCGACCACTTTCTTTGTCTTAGCAGCATTATCCAGTCCTACAAAGTTTCTAGCTAGTCCAAAGTCAGATATTTTTGGGTTCATGTCATTGTCCAGAAGAATATTACTTGCTTTGAGATCTCTGTGGATGATTTGTAGGCGGGAATCTTGGTGTAGATAAAGAATGCCTCTTGCAATCCCATGGATGATGCTAAAGCGCCGAGGCCAGTCAAGCATTGAACTTCTGGTATCATCTATAAGAAGATAGCCCCTAAATTAGTCGACTTTGCCAATATATTTATTAATTTGGAAAGAAATTGACCATCACTACTACATAAAATGTGGAGTAAGGTACTATGCTTAGTGAAATTAGGTGTCGAACCAAATAGAAATGAGTCCAAGCTTTTATTAGCCATGTATTCATAAATCAAAATCATTTCATTTCCATGAATGCAGTATCCAAGAAGCTTCACAAGATTCCGATGCTGAAGTTTTGCAATACAAATGACTTCATTCTTGAACTCATCAAGCCCTTGATCAGATGTTTCCGAGAGCCGTTTCACAGCTACTTCTTGTCCGTCTTCGAACACACCCTAAAAGATTAAGACTAGAGTTCAGGTACTTGTTCTCTACATCATGTGTTATGCTATGTCTTCATGATATCTAACGCATTGCATATTATTCGAATAACATCAATTAATTACCTTATAAACAGGACCAAAGCCACCTTCTCCAATTTTGTTGTTGATGCTAAAGTTATTGGTAGCCTTAACTATTTGATTTAGGCTAAAGACTGGCACCTCATCAAGATGTTCCATTTGTAGACTGGTATTCCTTTTATTAAGGGCCTTTCCTGGGCCATTACAAGATGATGCATTGTCATTGAATTGCTTTTGGTTACATGAAATTCCAAATAAACGTGCACAATTCATAAGCATATATAGTTGCCAGTGTTTCATTTCTAGTAGCATAAATTGACTCATTTGTGTTACCTTGTGATTTCATTTGAAGCCTTCTCTTTTTCTTTCTACATGCATAAACTACTGCGCACAGAAGCAGCAGAGTTGATGAGATTGGCAGGACCATGGTCAGCACTCCTTCCATTTTTCTGAAGCTTAATAGCAAGTCGCTATGGCCTTCCATTAACGAATATAATGATCAGTAACTTCTACTACAAGTGTAGTAAGCTTACAACAATTTAACCATCAAGGTGAAAACATTCAAATTAAAAGATTCGAAGTATCAAACACTAAGCAATATGACAAACTTTTTCTGTTACCATATTTTTTGTTTCAAATTCTAAAATCTCAAATAAATCTTTGTCGTGTGTATAGTTGTTAGGTCTTGGCACATAAAAACATCTAAAAGATATCCCAATTCAAGCTAATAGTGTAGAAGCATCACTCATATTCTTTGATATTTTCAGATCATCATTACCTGCTAACTCAGAGGCAGGCATTCTTATGTAAAGATCTTGATCTTCATCATACTCTCTGATATCCATCAACACACCAAACCAAAGCAAACATCCGCTTCCACCATTTCTGACATCTAAATTTGCATAAGCTGTACAACTACAATTCTTTCTGCAGGCCATCTCACATTCTCCAAGGGTCATGCTCGTATTGTACCATGACCATCGTGTGTCTGGAAATTTAACTCCGGCAATCTTCCTAAACCCATCCCCACTCCCACAATCCAAAGGTTTTTTATGTTGACATCCACTCGACCAATCTGCTGCATTCCATTCTTCTGGTAGTCTTGGTTCAAAACCTTCCATACAACTACAAGGCGGATAATTTTTTATGCTACAGCTCCCGTAAGGACCACAGAGCCCATATTGACCACAAGTATCCACTGCTGCGTTTCCATATACCACCCATTCTTGGATTCTTTCAATCCAATGCAACTGTACTGTGTTGCCATCCCACTTCAAAACTCTCCTCTGAACAACTGCACTTTTAAGCTCATATTTATAGTATATCTCCTTATCGTTAACAACAAACTCGGCTGAATAAATAGGATTTCGTCTGTCCATGGGCAAGCCACGAAATTTAATACCATTCCATGGTCCTAGCCTCACTCGTAAGACTGAACCTTGCCTCTTAAATATTTGTGGATATCCATTTGTGTCCACCCAATATATATACAAACCCGGCGAAGGATCATCTGGGCTCTTCCAAGATGTCAAGTACCTCTCTCTACCTGTTACCAAGTCCTTCCCAAACTTCATTCCTGGTAGCAATGTGTCTCCAGGATAATCAAAGCTTTGCCAGATCAGATTTTGTTCGGTGTTATTATTATTATCCCACACAACAAGATTTCCGTTGTTCAGAAGTTGTGCCATCGGATTGATATGCTTGCCGGACACCGAGGAATTAGATGACCATATCACTGTATCGTTACCACTTATAATCAGCAAGCTTCCGTTGTGACTGACTTTGAACGTGCCTGATGCATTGGTAATTGGTTTCTCTCTGTTTGCAACCCATACAACGGTACCCTTGGATATCTTCTTGTACCATATCCCCAAGTACCGACTCTTGGAGTTTCCGGGGCTAAAAAATCCAAGTTCAAACATCTCACCATCTGAAACAATACTGTTGCCATATTTGATCTCTTGATTTGTAGATATGGTGTCTACTGCAGCAATAGATGATTGGAGCAAGAATAAAGCACTGAAGAAGAACAAAAGTATGGAATGATCCTCCATACCTGGGTTCTTGTCTGGGTGAGAGTTGGACAAAGATGGCAAATATTTGGTAAGTTCAAATATATGAGTTGGATCACAAGTTCTTTTTCTTGATCACAAGTTTCGTTGGTGGCTAGTTTTGGCTTTTTGATCTTTCACATGCTTTTACTATTCATGTCACTATTATTTTGTTATTCTTTCTTTGATGTTTGATTACGTTCTCTTTAAATCTCATTTCAGAAAAAAGTCAAGTGTTGTAAACTAATATGTGTTAATATCATGAACGATTAACCAACCATCTCAAGAAATTTGGAAATCGACCATAATTGCCAATCTTCAACCGGCTTCACCTTTTATCTATCGTTTAATCGAATTTCCATTTTATCCAAAATATACGTAGAAATTTGAATCCTTATACAGAAAATTGGAATAAAAAAACATACGTGTAAAGATTCAAATTTCTGTGTAAGAATTCAAAATAAGGTTCTCGTTTTTCCTTTACTTTTTTACTAGCAATCAAACTTTGACTATTTTCAGAAGAGACTATGAAAAGTGGCTAAAAAGTGAATTTGGTTGATGAGGTCAGTTATTTTGCTCAATTTCTCTTTTAAGAAACTTGAAATTGAAAGTGCATATATATATATAGAAAAGTTCAAATGAGAAGTGCTAAAAAATGCGAAGTAGAGAAGTGATCTCCACCACTCATC
>LUCG01255138.1:0-13516 GCA_001633085.1 Carthamus tinctorius | reverse complement strand
TTGTTTGCATTTGCCTCTTGATCTCTTGGGAATCTTCACTGTATTGTTGACATCTACAAACCTCTATCTGCAGGGAAGTGAGTCCGTGACACATGGAGAAATATCATATTTATCATGGAATAAGAAGGTCCAGCCTATCTTGGCATCAACTTCTTTCCATGGAGCAACTGGTATGAATTGGAATCATGCAGATTGTATTTAAACTATCCCTGTTTATACACATTTATGTTATATATTTCTTATTTGTGGTTTCAGTGGTTTGGGATCTTAGGAAGCAAAAGCCAATTATAAGGTAATTTGGTACAGTCCAAAGCAAAGTTAAGCATGATGAACTTGTAAAAGATTATGAACCAGTAAACGATTTTTCTGAACGTCCCAATTTACAGTTTCTCAGATTCGGTTAGAAGAAGATGTTCAGTTTTGCAGTGGCATCCTGATTTTGCCACTCAGCTTATTGTTGCTTCAGATGACGATAGTTCACCTTCTCTGAGGGTAATGCTTTATGCCGCCATTTATGTATCTATAACTGAAACTGTTACTCTTGTAAGTTACCTTCCTTTTTGGCATGCAGCTATGGGATATGCGGAACACAATGTCACCCTTGCGAGAGTTAGTTGGTCACACTAAAGGTACACTAGTTATCAATTAAATCGAACCTTTACCATTCAACATGTTACTCTTGATCATTTCAAAAATGTATAATGTAATGATGAATATCCCCCATCTCCCATCTCCCGCCTTTCTTCCTTCTCTTCTCCCTATTTTGCTTCTCCTGTCTGTTTGCATTCAAAGAGCTGTGGTAGAATAAGGACAAAAAATAAATAGAAAGATAAAATACTTAAGTTGCGTTTGGTTCTAGAAGAATTATTTTGTTACAAAATTATGAGTGGAAGGTCAAAGTTTAGGAATAATTTCTGCCAGGATGGTTAGCTCTACACTCTACCGTTGCAATTGGACCATTTTCTATTTTCTTAAGCTTTGTTCAAGATATAGATATCCTTTGAATTATTTTTCTAGAGAAGAATAGAAAGACCGATCCCCTGATACTCAATTAAATAGGTGGCAAGAGATGTATCTGGTGTAAAGTTTAGCAACTTAAAAGTTTTATCATATAAGTTGCTTCTGTTTTGAGCTACTGAAAATTTATATTTTTCCTTAATCTGTCACCCTATGAAAATACCTGTTTTCCATTTAACAAACTCAACTTAGTTTTTGCTTACTGATATGGGATCTCATTGTTGTATTTTTTTGATTTCCGTTGGAAATTATGAATAGATGGACTGTCTGAAAATTTTAAATGGTGGACAAAAGTTGTGCTATTATTTTGATGTACCATTCGAGTAGCAACCTGAAGCACAATAAAAGATCCTTGTGTAGTGGAAGCATTCGCTAAATTTTTTAGGCCAAAATGCATCAAAATACAACGAACTTTGCCCAAGTTCCTATTGATTTTTCTTTCACGTGGATGGCTAGTTGTCAAGTTATATTGTAATTCTTGATTGCGTGAAAAGATGCCACAACAAAATCAATTGATGTCATGTAGGTTGGAAACCCCGTTTATGAGGTAAAATGGGTACAGAATAGGAAGAATTGAACATTTATTACACTAATCGAGAAAAAAGTTAATTGTTACACTGTTGAGACAAACTTTGTTACATTTTGATGCATTTTGCCCTATTCTTTAATGAAGCGAGGTAAGGAGTAGGTATGCTAAATGATTGGGGACTAACTAAATATTCGTCGAACACATATGGGAAAGAAATGATAATTATCAATTACGAACTAAGCCTCATAAATGTAAATCATAGCTTCAAATCGCCCAGATTCATGAACCAAAGTACCAAACAGACAAGGTGGAAATACATGAAATATTGGTATTCTTAAGTACTAATTAATTCCCGGAAAATTAGAAATAACATTTTAAGCTGACAATGCAGCTGCCAAGTAAATAGTGGAAGGCGCTTAACAAAATTTTGACCTTGTGGAGTATACACGTCGACACACTTCACAATTAATCCTGTAAAGACTTAAAATTTGGGCTGGGCTGTGTTCTGACAGTTCTAGTATTTTTTGGCTGTGCCATTTTAAGTAACATTATTTACCAGCAGACAGCAGTACATTTCGTCTATGATGGCTAATCATATTGAAGTATAAACAATGACAAGACATATTATATACATATAAAAAAGGTCTTATCTATTTGATACTCAGCAAGAAATCATTTAAGATTATAGATGTTATATGCTATAACCTTTTTAGATAATTTTTTCATGCTCCTTTTCATCTGAGTTTCACAACGAAATGATATACCAGGTGTTGTTGCAATGTCATGGTGCCCCAATGATAGTTCCTATTTGCTTACTTGTGCCAAAGACAACCGCACTATTTGCTGGGACATTAATTCAGCTGAGGTATATAGATATTTTTATTAGTTACCTTAGTAATGTTATTTACTGAACTTCTAGAAATTTTTGTGGTTATGTATGTCTAAGCTGCTAGTGATCTTCGAACTGCAGATTGTCTCTGAACTTCCAGCTGGAACCAATTGGAATTTTGATGTGCACTGGTATCCGAAGTTACCTGGTGTCATATCTGCATCTTCGTATGATGGGAAAATTGGTATTTATAACATTGAGGTTCGCTATATTGCTCCTATCAATGTCTTTATGTTTCATTATTGTCCTTGCAAGACTGTTTCACACCAATCATTTCATGGAAAAAAGTACAACATGCTATTAAAAGTACTATGATAATGTCATGGATGGAGCAGTATGTGAACACTTGCCCTAGTGTGATTTGAAGGCCATTTACAGCTTCATCTTGACCTTGTTTATGTATAAATTTCGGTTCGAAGTTGAAATGTCTGTACACATAAAATTGTCACAGAATTTTCTTAATCGTTCTTTACCTTTTTTGTATTTTGCTTATTATATGTTCTTGTACTTTGGGATTACATAAAGTGGGCAATGTATAGATGGAAAGCTATCAAATATATCTATTTTAACATATATAGATGCTTATATATGTTCTTTTATGTAGGCTTGTGCTCGATATGGCGCTGGTGAGGGTTACTTTGGCTCAGGTAATGTGGTTCTTCATTGCAGAATCAAACTATATACGGTTTTCAAGTTGAGGTTTTGTTTATGGAACCTCTTTTGTTTTTTGAAATAGAGAGTTCCATTATTTTATTATTTTATTATTATTAGTAAGTTATGACCAGTTTCAGTTATGTGAAGGCAATAAGTGTGAGATCGAGGGGTTTTCTTCTGTTTCAAGTTACTTGTTTGAATTGTTCTGTGGTATGGGTTAACGGGATCTCCACTTTTGGGAACAATATGCAACCACAGCCATAGTTCACCTGTTATGCGAGTAATTGATTTGTTTGCACATTCTACCTTTAGTTTTTCCTTTATTGCCTCTTAGAGGTATCCAGTCGTTACTGCAGGATTCTGCCTATTGACCTTAACTGTTTATGTAGAAAATCTAGAAGCACAATCTGTGAGCTTGAGTATTCAGTGTTTTTTAACGAAAAATAATGAAGTTCAGTGCTAGATTAACGCGGGTTAGTTTATCTGGGCACAGATAAATAAATAATGCGAGAGCAAATTAAAAAACTGAAAGGAAAGGGAAGATGTGAAAGTATAAGTACTTATAAGTGATGGAGGAAGTTAACTTAGCAGAAGAGACTATCAATCTCTTGTTAGTATAGGTGCTAAAGGAAGCAAGATGACTGGATGATCTGAGGTGTTTGGTAAGCTTAATTAATTCCTTCTTAATAGGCTGGAGAAATGATCCTTACTCTGAACTTGTTGGTAGGCCGTCTGTAGTGAAACCTTCTTAGACTTGCTACTAGTGGAAGTTTGTTCATATCCCACTTGTTTGAGTTGTTTCCTTGTTGCTAAAAGAAGAATGTATCGAGATACGCTATGTGTCAGAAGTGGTAAATATGTTTCTATGTAACCTACTGGAACACATCATCTGAAACTTGAGTGTTGGTGCCCAAAATTACCTGACGGTGGTACTCAAAGTCAAGGTGACTTCTATCAAGAGGAGGGCTCTTGGGGAGGTAGGGTTTCAGAAAATTGAACTTGTACAAGAGCTGGCCACAGACTTATTGACTCGCTAACAATCCAGAATTTGGACATAACCCTTATATATGGGAAAGACAATCCAATTTATAGTTATCTGGCAGGGGCGCTTTCTCCTTGACAGTTACCTTAACCTGCACTTTTAGCATGCTAACTTGTTTGACGAAAGGCTTGATTTAACATATAAGCAACATGCCAAAGCTTGGGCCACTCTCAAATAGCTTCTGATAATTGCAAAGTAAATTCAGTATTATAAAGCCTCCAATTTTTCTTCATCCCCGTCTTGGATTGTATATTTTCTTCTTTGGAGTTCTGGCATTTTTGTTTCATTTTCCCTTTGGATGTATTATGATATATATTGGTTTGTGTTATGATTTATTTATGATCTCTGTGCAGCACCTTTAAGAGCCCCAAAATGGTACCAACGCAGAGCTGGAGTCTCTTTTGGTTTTGGTGGAAAACTTGTTTCTTTTCATGCAACTGGTTCTTCTTCTGGAGCTTCAGAGGTAATTCTAGTGGATCTTGCACTGCTTATCTCTTTCAATAACTTATAGTATCTCAGTCTCCTCTAATAATGTTTCAGGTTGATGTGCATGACTTGGTTACTGAACATAGTTTAGTTGGCACCTCATCTGAAATTGAAGCTGCAATGCGTAGTGGAGAGAGATCTTCATTGAGGCTTTTGTGTGACAAAAAAACTCAAGAGTCCGAGTATGTGTTTGTAATAAAGCACGAATTTTGTCTGCTTCTTACCTCCATCTTTCTGAAAGGATTTTATTGCTTTGGTTTTGTTGAATTGTCTGAACAGATCTGAAGATGACAGAGAAACATGGGGATTCTTGAAGGTTATGTTTGAAGATGATGGAACAGCAAGGACAAAACTCTTAAATCACCTTGGCTTCACTTTACCTCCAGAACTAAATGATACAGTACAAAATGATATAGCTCAGGATGTAAGTTCTCTCAGTCTTGACAAAAGTGAGGAAGCTAAAGAAGGATATATAGAGGGCAACCAGACATTCAACTACCCCTCTGATAACGGCGAAGATTTCTTCAACAATTTTCCAAGTCCTAAAGGTGACACACCTGTGTCAACTTCTCATAATAACTTTGAAGAATCTGTTCCAACTGTGGAAGACCCAACAACAGGAAGTGATTTACAAGAGGGAACTGCTGACTCTTCATTTGATGATGCTATTCAACGTGCATTGGTTGTTGGGGATTATAAGGGAGCTGTTGCCCAGTGCATAGCTGCAAATAAGATGGCAGATGCTTTAGTAATCGCGCAGGTTGGTGGTGCTTCCTTGTGGGAGAGCACACGCGATCAATACCTTAAAAAGAACGCTTCTCCTTACTTGAAGGCATGTTTTTTTCTCTCTTTTATTTTTCTCTTTGTTTAAACTGTGATCTATTTTAATGACTGATGGGTTCTGACCTATGATTAGTTTTATTATAGATTATTCAATTCTAAACTTTTTTTTTGTCTCCAGTTTCTCATTTTATTCTTTTCCTGACCCGCAGATTGTTGCTGCAATGGTAAATAATGACCTTGTTAGCCTAGTAAATATCAGGCCCCTGAAATCTTGGAAAGAAACTCTTGCGCTCCTCTGCACTGTAAGTTGCCAAGATTATAAGCGATAATTTCATGCCATATTGCATCAATGAATTAATTATATGTCCTTATCCTTGGGTGGCAGAAAATAATATCCTCAACTCTCCTCCCCTTTGGAGGCAGAAAGATGGATAACTAAATCCCATGTTTTGCAATAGGATGGTTATTTCTCTATTTCTGCTTTTTAGATGGGTTGATGGGCATAATTTCCTTCCACTAAATGAAGAGCAAGTCCATAAAGAATGATAGTATGATACCATACTAAAGCTACCAGAAATTGAATCAGGTCCAGAAAGCTATGGTAGTGATTATAAGCAATAATTTTGTTCAGTTGATAAGTTTAAGTAGTGTAAAAAGGACTTACGGTATAATAGATTGTTGATAATCTAGATGATAAAAAGTGTGCACATATTGGCTGATAGGCAGGGACGTAAACTACTAACCAAAACATCATGACATGATATATATCTACACACTTTTCATTTTGGAGCAAATGTCATAGATGCGCAACTTGCTAGTTACAGGATCATATTACACCTTCGGCTCATTGAAGATGTATGCTACAACTAAGCCACATGCAAACCAGGACAGCAGACTGTTCCTGAGAAGTAGTAACCATGCTATCACAGAAGAAGCGATAATAATCGACCTTAGTATGTTTGATAAGCCCATAGGAAATATTTTTACTGGAGATGTGTGTAGCTTTCACATTATCAGCATACATCTTCCTTCGTCAAATTAGACGAACAATCACACAGCTGTCAGCCATTAGAGACACATCTACGTGCAATACTTGGACCCATACTAGAAGATGCATGATTCTTAATGTCCCATGATACAGTGACATGTCATTGACCTCCTTGCTATATGGAAACCCTAGCGAGTAGATTTTTCTTTTAAACTCTAGTGTCTGTGGCCACCATGCATGACTAGCCTCTACTGAGCTCTAGTGTATCCTTGACCTTCGTAAGAAGCCTTGTTCCACAACACCTTTGAGGCAATTCAAAAACAGAATCACACCTTTTAGCAAACTCGCAAAAGAGTCAAGTGACTATGAGATGGTAAACTTCTCATCTAGTCTTCTGAACTCTCCATTAGCCTGACAGAGCATTATAATGGATATGTGAGGAACATATGCAACATGACTACCAAGAATATGGAGAACATACTTTCGTAGACGGTAATATTGGATACTATTTAATAAAGGTCATAGCTATTATCCATCTCATGGAGATCAAAATACCAACAAATGGGAGAAAGATCCATAAGAATTAGGTTTCAATCTCTCATGGTAACATTCATGCTTGCACCCGTCAAAATTTTATGACCAAGCCTTTATTTTGGATATATGATCGTTATTCATAGCAAATATGAGAATAAAGTGATTGGTAGATCCTTGGGCACACAAATCATGGTGAGTAGGATAAACCAAAATGCTATTATGTTACAGGATGGGATACGAGGAGTATTAGAAGTGGTAATAAGAAAATCACTAGGGTCTCATCAATATTTTTTTTCTCCGGAAGTTATAGCCGGAATGGGATAAAGAGTATTATGAGTAACTTCTCCCATGACCACAGGTGCTTGAAACAAAGATATCAACAAGATCAAAGAACTCAGATCTTAACAGAAAAACCTTAAAAGAATTATCTGACTCCTGGAAAGTAACATCTATAGAAATAACTAATAAGGCACCTATTAAGACTAGATTGTGACATAATATCGTACAAACAAACTACACCGAATTGGTTTAGACTTTAGTTAGCTTTGTTGGATGGACAATTTTCAAGCTAAAGTGACAAATTCCCCCTACAAACTATTAGAATTAATTTGGGTCCATGAAGTTCCTCCTAACTTTGTCCTCATTGAAGGGTAGTTAGGCATTTGACTAGTAGTAGAATCCTTATCTTAAACTGGCGAGTGAGTTTTTTGTTTGGGTTACCATGGGTTTCCGGGCCAGATATGTGCACCGACTAATACCCCGGGCGACCGCTAATGGCATGGAGTCATCGCAGGTGAACCTCCATGGCCACAACCTGGATTTGAACCTAGGGTGGATGAGATTTTCTACTACATCCCCCAAGGCTTTATCAGTGCGCCACAACCCAAGTGGTTACTGGCGAGTGAGTTGTCAATTTCACTGGTCAGTCTAGTACAACTTTGAGAATGAGTTCTTTTGCTTTCAAACAGCATAATTGGTTTGGATCATAAAAAGGATGATATATTCTTGTTCTTTTCTATCTTCTTATTCTTGGTTTGTATCATAAAAGTCCTTTCTCTGACTCTATATATATAAATATGTAGTTGTATTTGTTTTATGAACTTAAATTTTTACCGCTATTTCAAATCACGGTCCTGAGTGCAATTTCTGGAAACAATCATGCTAACGTGGAAGTAATTTTACCAAAAAATGCAATTGTTTGGATGTGCTATTCTCATTTAAGGTTAACACATTCTTAATGTTAAAGTGCATGCATATCTATTTTGATCAGTTGATGATGGTAATCCTCTCTTTAATGCCAGTTTGCACAGAGGGACGAGTGGACTTTACTATGTGATACCCTTGCTTTGAGACTCATGACTGCTGGTAATACATTAGCGGCAACTCTTTGTTATATATGTTCTGGGAATATTGATAGAACTGTAGAAATCTGGTCAAAGAAGGTTACAGCTGAGCATGAGGGGAAGTCCTATGTTGATCTTCTTCAGGTAAGCAATGCCTCATGTTGAAACTTAAGGGTCTTTGGCTTTGCTTGTTTTCACTTTGTTTTTCTCTCTGTTTTCTACTTTTCAGAAGTATTTATCCAAACCTTGTTTTCAGAAACTCTTTTGATTGTTAGGTAAATTGTAATCGTGCTGGTAAAAGGTGGAAAATATGGATAATATAGACTGAAAAGTGAAACGAGAAAAGAAAAGAGAACATATGAAAGAAGAAAGAAGAGAAGTAAACCACAAGGCTTGTGGCGTAGTGGTAAGGCCTGTGGGGGATGTGGATGGTATCCCATTCACCCCAGGTTCGAATCCCTTCGTGCACATCTTGTGGCCAGGCTTAGTCTCAGACGGCCGAATTTAATTTCAACTCCATATTGCCAAGGATGTAGTCTAGACGAAGTCTAGATTAACCTTATCCAAAAAAAAAATAGAAGTAGAAAAACAAAAAGAGAGGCAAGGAGAATAAAATCAAATAAACATGTACTTTTTTCGTTTTTGGTGCATTTCTAATTATATTTTGTTTGTGTTCAGGATTTAATGGAGAAAACTGTTGTCCTTGCTTTAGCAACTGGGCAAAAGAGATTTAGTGCTTCCTTATGCAAACTTGTTGAGAAGTATGCTGAGATATTAGCAAGTCAAGGACTTCTATCAACAGCCATGGAATATTTGAAGCTAATGGGCACTGAAGATCTGTCTCCAGAACTTGTGGTCTTACGAGATCGGATAGCCCTCTCATCTGAACCCGGTATGTGTTATGGTAGTGTTTTATATTCAACACTGTCCATGTTTCTATTTCATGTGTTAAATGATTATCTTTCATCACATTTTGATGTAAATATGCAAGGTTTTGATAACTATAAGTACCCATTGCATGGAAATAGACAATGTATTAAGCTAAGTTCTAATATGAAGCTTGTCAGCTATCTCCTTTCTTGTAGAATCTGGGATTCTTATATTATGGATGATTTCTGCACTTATGTTAAATAATATTAGTGGAACTCATGAAAGAAAGGAGCATGCATGTGGAAGTAGTTGTTGCAAGGCACGTTATTCTCTTGTAGGACAGATGCAATTGTAGAAGGCCATCACCTATACAGGGTTCATATATGTTTCTCTTTACATCCTAGAGTTTTGGGTCTTTTTGAATTTCACTGTGTTGTGGTAGAAGACCACATGTTGATCAATCGCTTCTTATATCAGCTTTATGAGTTATGACCTCTTCATTCTTTGAATTTTTGTTATTTGTTCTGAATACTAGAAGCTAAACCTTTCCGATTCTAGTTTTAGCTACTTTTTCTCCATGGGTGGTCATGCTCCTTGGCCTCATTTGCAACACAGAAGATGCTAGTTCATCAAATAATGAATGTTTTTTATACAGCATCTCTTTACATTCTCCTGTAGTTTTGCCGTTACATGGTGGTGTATCTCCTATTTCATCATCACATTGTTGATTTTTTTGAAGTTCTTAATCATTTGGTAAGAATCACTATTCAGCAAACAAAAATATGTGTTTGTCCCTTAGTTGTTGGTGTCCATGCTCGTGCATGGATTTGTACTTGAATGGAAACCTTCCACAGAATGTATGTGTTTGTTCCTTTAAAATGGTTTTTGCTTGTTAAGGTGATTTGCATACAAATTGTCATCTAGTTCTGCTTCATGTTTAGGTATTGGAGTCACTCTAGTTTATCTGTTATTGAGGTTTGTTTTTCTACCATGGGAACCTGATAATGGAACTCCGTATGTGGTTTGTCTAAACACTTGATTCTTTCAGAGAAGATACCTAATGTTTTGCACATGGGTATATTGGACATGCATAGGTTCTGCTGCTCTTTTTAGCAAGTTGAATTTCGGTTCTTTTGTACTTTGTTGATACAACTTGTCCCCACTACCATTTTTGGGTCCAAGTATGTATACACCGTCTTCAGTGGCTGCTGCTGATTCTGAATAAAGTCTTTCTTTTCTTTTAGAGCAAAATGCGGCTGTGTCTACAGATTTTGGTTACTCTCAAACACCTACTGGAGCTCTATATGGTGCAAATCAACAAACCAATTCTGTTGTGGAGCCCGTTCAAAACTATTATCAGGTATTTTGTGCTTTATCTTATCATCAACATATTTCCCACTTACATTGGTGGAGTCAGAACTGTTCACTATAAAGGATAGATTATACAATTGTCTGATCATATAGTTTAGTCCTGGGATTCCAGATAAGAGGTGGAAAAAGGTGTAATAGATTGAACATAGTACCAGAAAGTACATATAGATCCTTTAAAGTGCTACCATATATAAATGAGTTTGCATTTCCTTATAGTGTATACTGCAAGGGGGGGAAGTTTGTTTGCTTGGTCTTCATATTTATAGCTCTGCCAAGTTTTAGGGGCTGTTTGGTTGGTTTTCCATTATGTCTTGTATGGATAAAATTCTATCTGTATACATTGGGAAGGTTAACTGGGAGAGACAGGTTCTGAAAAAACTTGGCTTTCTACATAAAGCTCCCCCCTAGAAGCTTAATGAATAAGCCACTTTTTATTTCATTTAGACACTACCAAATAGTCATGCATAGCTGACCGAATGAGCTGTGAGTCTCGTTAAGCTCATTAAGCTGCCAACGGGTTTAACTGCAACATTGCTTTCTTTCCTCTATTGATGGGTTGCGTCTTTTCTATTGTCAGGAACAATATCAACAACAACCTGGGCCTTCGTACAATAATCAATATGAACAGCCACAACGTAGCATGTTCGTTCCATCTCCTGCGGCTCCGAGTCCTCCTGTACGTAAACAAAATAATAGCGTGAATATGGACTGATGCATTTGCAATAATGATTCCATGATGTTTCTTTTTTCATGGTCCACTTCTGCTTATCTATTAGGGCTTGCTATTCATTTATATATAAGTTTCATGTTTTTTTTGGTGTTTCTGGAATTCTGTGACTATCCCTCCAGTATTTCCACATCATGCTGTCTCCTAAGAATTGACATCCATCTGCTTTCTTTTAGATGGGCTTCAATCAACCTCCAGCTGCAACTCAAGCTGCTGCAAGACCCTTTGTTCCTATGACACCTCCAATGATGAGAAACGCTGACCAATACCAGCAGCCCCCCACCTTGGGTTCTCAGTTATATCCTGTATGTATATATGTGTGATATTCTTTCGTTTCCTTGATATAAATTGTATGGCTCTTCTAACAACTGTTAAATTCTCAGGATGCTTACCAGTCTCAGGTGAATGCCAACTCCAATTATCAAGCAGGACCGCCAGGAACTTTTTCCCTTGGCCCCGTCCCATCTCCAATGGTTCCTACTACTGGTCCAAAGTTACCACATGATGTGGCCCCCACACCACCTGTAAGAGGATTCATGCCCATCAATAATACGGCAATGCAAAGAACAACATCCGGTCAAATGCCACCCAACACCGCTACAGAATCTGCAGCATCTGTTGCTGCCCCTCCTCCAACAGTACAGACTGCTGATGTATCGAATGTACCTGGTATTATATTGTTGCTCTTTTCTTCCCCAGAAATCACTCCTTATCATATTTAGCATGTCCTTCTCATTTTCTGTGAACTAAATTGCTGAGCAAATATTAATGCGGCTTACATGCGACATCTGGACACCTTTATAGCTGACATGTGAGATCTTAAGTTTTTGATGTGTTATATGAACTCGATTAGTGGTGCACTGTGCGTTAATTCTTGGAATATTGAGTGACATGGTGAACAAAAAAAGCAAGTTCGTTGACAACTCCCTTCTTCAATTGCATGCCATTCTTTATTTTGTTTTCCAATAGTCCAAGATTATTGGTTAAAGTCTTCCAGAAATTGGACTCTGTTCTAATTTAGATTCCAACTTGCTTGCAATTTTCTCTAGAGATATGATTGAATCACTATTATATCTCTGGAGAGATTGTCTGCCTTTGGCTTATTAAATTGTTTTGTGTTGCAGCCCAGCAAAGGGCAGTTATTGGAACATTGACTAGACTCTTCAACGAGACATCAGAAGCTTTGGGAGGTTCACATGCAGTTCCAGCCAAGAAGCGGGAGATTGATGACAACTCAAAGAAGATTGGTGCTTTGTTTGCCAAACTAAACAATGGTGATATTTCCAAAAATGCTGCTGAAAAGCTTGTTCTGCTCTGTCAAGCATTGGATCGTGGCGACTTCCCTACCGCCCTCAAAATCCAGGTATCATTCATTATCCAAGACTCAAAATTACCACACCAGCCTTATAACTACTTTTAACTAATGACAAAACTACCCTTCCATTCTATGCTAATTATTATAATTTTTTTTTTGGAATAACTTAAGCATCCTTCCTACTCTCTCTGAGACCTTATCTTTTTGTTGGATTTAGTGGGTATTGGCTGAAGGGACTTAAAATGGTTGGGTTGTTTTTGTTGTGGTGTGGTAACAGGTAGATCTTACGACCAGTGACTGGGACGAGTGCAGCTTCTGGTTAGCAACGCTGAAACGAATGATCAGGATTAGGCAGAACGCAAGGTGAAGAGAAGGGCAATGTATGCCAACCAACATCGGTGATTAGATCTGTTTGTCTTTGTACACAAGAACGTCTTGCTGTCCATCTTTTCTTATGATGCCAGAACGTTGCTCATGGGGGTTATTTTCTTGTTAAGAACATTATTAATTAATTATCACATTTTGATGAGACTTGTGGTTTTTGTTTGTGTATTGAAATAGATTTGGTTTTGAAAGAAAGAAAGATATGACAAGTTTTGATGGATTAGTTTTTATTGATGTTCATTGTACTTGGCTTTGTTTGACAGTTATTTCCTTCTCCATTTGAAGAAGTGGGATAACCAGCTTTTCCATTTCTTTAGATTTTCCTGAAAGAATGATTGATTTTCAGGCATTTCAAGCATTGGATTTGGAGGTGGAAGTATACGTGAATCTTGAAATTTACTCAATTATACATACAAATAATCTTTTCTAATTCAAAGATTAAATTAAAATATCATGATGATTCTTACTGTTTGTTAATGCATCTTCAACATTAAATTGGGACATAGTAATATACTCATTAAAATACTGAATGATCTCATAGCTATCACAACTAATATATATATATATATATATATATATATATA